>JAFEMH010002937.1:30000-300934 GCA_022495995.1 Adenophora triphylla var. japonica | reverse complement strand
CGGATACGGGAGTAGTGGCTTGTCTTCATGTGGCGGGCACGATTGGGGGATTCACAAGTAGGTCTTGATCTTCTCAAAAGGCTGTTTGGCACTCGAGTCCCATTTGATGTCGGCATTCTTTTTCATCGGTTTGAACATGGGCTCGCGAGAAGATGTCAGCGGTTGATGAAACGGCCCGATGTCTCTTGAAGTCTTCCCATGAAGCTCTTCACTTACGTCGGGGTTTGAGGCGGCTTCATGTCGATGATGGCCTTGATTTTCTTGGGATCGGCTTCGATACCTCTTTACGTAACCATGTACCCCGATGCCTTGCCGCGCTTGACGCCGAAGGTGCACTTTGCCGGGTTTAGCCTCATGGAGTGCTTTGGAGTACGGTGAAGAACTTTCTCGGATCTGTCATGTCTGCATGTACGATCCCCAGGTGGATGATCATGTCGTCGACATATACTTCGATTTCTTTGTGAATCATGTCATGGAAGAGGGGCTGTTGCGGCCGTTGGTAAGTAACCGACGTTCTTCTAGACCGAACGGCATGGCCAGTGTTGATATGTCCCCACTGGAGTGGTGAAGCGATCTTGGCTTGATCCTCCTCGGACATTTTGATCTGGTTGTATCCGGCGAACCCGTCCACGAAGGACTTTACTTCGAAATTTGCCGTGGTGTCGACCCGGCATGTCGATGTTAGGCGATGGGAAATCATCTTTAGAGTGGCCTTGTTGAGATCCCGAAATCCACACGACATCGACCTTTCCGTTGGCCTTGGTGACCGTCACGATGTTGGAGAGCCAAGTCGGGTACTCAATCACTCGATGAAACCAACTCGGAGCATTTTCTCAATCTCTTCTTTTTACTTGCAAGGACCACTCTGGCTTGATCTTGCGCGGCTTACATTTGTGCAGGCTTGGATTCGGGATCCGGGGAATTACATGCTCCACGATTGAGGATCGAGTCTGGCATGTCTGGTATGACCCGGGCGAACACGTCAACATACTCCGGAGGAGGCTTATCGGGGCTTCTTTTACGCATCGGCGAAGAAGCGCCCTTGTGTCTCTTTAGGCTCTTGCCTTGACCCCAGTTCGCTTTGGTCATAACCTCTTCGGCGGCTTAGGCCCGGTTGTCCTCTTGGTCAACTACACGCTCGAGAACTTCCTTAATGTATTGTTCGTTTAATGTGTACGCTTCTTTATCAATTGAATTATTAACGTCTTTTAAGTTGTTTGTTAACTTATCGGTTGTTAAAGTGGCAATGAGAGGATACTCAGAAAGGTCGGACTTTTCATTAAACAAGAACGGGAATACATGATTGGCTACATTATCATGGTCCTCGGCGTAAGGCCGTTGGATGACTCGGAAGGGGCTGGACTCGACAGGAGGCGGCTCGAGAGGGTTTGAGACCGGGTTTAGGGAGATGTGGGTGCGGGCCCGGCTTGTCTTCCAATTACACTGGCTTGCCCTTGGTCAGGTGAAAGTTACCCAATTCTTCGGTGGCATTCTTGGATGCTTGATGAGGGTGCGGGGATCGAGAGGCTTGGCTTCTGCGTCCCAATCATGGCAATCATGCTATTGTCGGAGCCCCGATCGATCAAGTTTGGCAACTCCACGACTTCTTCAAAAAGACTACGTAGAAATTTGGTCCACTTTCGAGGCGTCTTCTATGAATTACGGTTCCTTGCTTTGGAGTTCTTGTCTCGAACGTGGCCTCGGTGGCTGATCCGAACAGTCTGTTTCCCATGGAGAGTACCTCGAGTTGCTCCTCCAAGTGCAGGATTCCCTTGAATGTGTACTCGTCTTTGGGCGTGGTGGCGGTTGGTCCCGAGTAGAGTTTGTGATGTCGAGGAACGCTCCCCTTATCGGATTAGCTTTGAGTCCTACGAAACGCTTGAGGTCCGTGCTAGGCTGTTCCATTCTTCCTGTAGTCTTGGTGCGGACTATCCACCTTGCTTCTTTCTCATCTTCATCGGTTCCTTGTCGGTCCCCTCGGTTCTGCTGTCGGTTCCTGTCGGTCCCCTCGGTCTGCTGTCGGTTCCCTCGTCGGTCCCCTCGGTTCTGCTGTCGGTTCCCTTGTCGGTCCCCTCGGTTACGCTGTTGGTTCCACTTGGTGAAGTAATGAGCGAGGTCAAAGCTGTAAGGTCGGAGGTGGGTGTGCCGTCGGAGGTTCCCCTTTTGTGGGAGGCTTTCTTGCCTTGGTGCGGGCGAGCCTTTTGTTCTCCCTTATGTCGGCGGTGTTGGCACGTAGCGAAGCCCCTGGACCGTGGTGTGGTCCTTGACTTCAATGACTTGGTGTTGGCCTTGCGGCCTTTTGCCGAGCCCGATCTGGGATGAAGTTCATGAGTTTCATCATCCTCATGGCGGGGAGGAATGGTCGTGAGATAGTGGAAGGTCCACGTTGCATATTTGGATCTTGGAGGTCTCGAGTGAATCCGGTTAATGCCATGTCGTCATTATGCTTGATTTCTAATACCGGAATGTCGTTGGTCTTTGGTCCCCTCGGTGGTGACTTGTCGCCGTAGGCGTAGTTAGCTCGTTGCCTTGCATGAACTTAAGGCCTTGGTGAAGGGTGGATGCCACGCCATTGATTTGATGCAGCCGGGGACGCCCCGGGATGGCTGTGAAAGTGATTGGCATGTCCAACACTTGGAATTCGGTGGGGATCATCCGCTTGCCAAACCGGATATTAAGAGTAGCAACCCAGAAGCGTACGGGAAGTAGAGTCATAGGCCTTGACGGTGTGGTGAAGGCTTTAGATACTGTGGGCTTGATGTCAAGCGGAGTCCATCATCTTGGCGGGCAAGACATTCATTCGGAACCTCCGTCTACCAACACGCGGGGAAGGCGACGCTCGTCAGTGGGTGTGATGTAGAGCGGCTCATTGTGATCGGCCCCAAATTTTGGAAGGTCCAAATCTGTGAAGGTGATTATGTTGCCATAGTGGATGTTGCCGATCATCGAATGACTTCCTGCGGGGTTGCGTCCACGGGGACCATGGTACGGGCCGGGCTTTCCTCTAGCTTGAGCTTGTGAGGATATGAAGAGGTGACGAGAGACCAGGAAATGTTCGCTGAGTGCACTTGGCGAGTGAGGATCGGGTCCTCTTTCAAGGAATTTGCGTCTTCGAGTGGCCGGATTGCAATTACGGCTCCGTCGGCTTTTTGGTGGCCTTAGGTGGTAATGCATGGATTTGACCCGATCGGGTTAGAACGACATCGGGTTTGGTCCCTTACGAACAGGCCGCTACGAGTTGAGCCATAGTTAGAGGAGGATTCCTCGTAGCATAGGGCCATATGTCTTCCCTCAACTCATTGATTGTGGATGAATTCACGGGAGCTTCGGCGGCTTAGCGGATTACGTCCCGGGATGCGCTTAGGTGCCTCTGCGGGGAGGTAGTTTACGGTTTGCCGCATTGTTCGAACGTCGGTGCGCAACGGTGGTTACTGGCCCGAGCTGTGCGTTGCTAACCCTCCGGGGAGGTTGGAGAGTTCTCGGCTCAAGCGAACGGTCTCCTTGATCTCTTCACGGTATATCGCGTTCCTTTCCTTCTTCTTGAGCATACTCGGGGCATGCAGGTTGGATGCAGCGATACTCGTGATTTGCTAGTTTTCCTCCACTGCAGGCCCCGAGATCAACCTTCTTGCGGCGGAGCTGCGTCGAGAGTTAGTGCTGCGTTTCTTCCCATGTGAGAATAGCCGGTGCTTCTTTGAGCTGCGTGCGGCGGTCTAGGTAAACCTCCATCGGGGAGAGTTTTCTCCTTTGCTTTATACGAGTGGCGGGTATGTCGGAAGGTGAGTACACGGCTTCCCGAACATCTGCCCATGTGGTAGTTCTTTGTCCCGATTGATCGTTTACGTAAACGAATGCCGTAGGCTGTGGAATCTCCACTGAGTAGTTGCTCGAGGCGAATTTCCATCTTCCTCTTGTTTTTAAATAGACCTTCCTCCTGAGTTGGCCTTTCAATTTGAGTGCGGAAATGATCCGTTCCCATCCTCCCGAGGACCCTTGGGAGTCCGGTTTTGTTGACTTCATGCCCGGCTTGGAAGAGAATGGTTTCATCGTCTTCGTCGTCGCTTTCACGAGAGAACTTGCTTTCCTCGGGAAGGTAAGCGGCGGGATTCGTTCTGTTTGTGTCGTTCCATCTCCTAGGTCATCGGGACCGTTGACCACCTTTACTGGCGAGAGGGGTTGGATGAGAACGAGACGGTAGTCGGGAAGTTGCCGTGAGCAAAACCACTTGAGGTCGGCGGGTCTAGAGTGGCCTCAGCTTTGCATGCTGAAAGTTGCTGTGACACTTTAAGGGCTCGGTCCTGTCGGTCTTTCGAGCTTGGTCTTCGTCCCAAAGACGACTTTCTTGAGCGGCTAGTTCCATGAGGGCTTTCCTTGCGAGAGCTAAGCGGTCTCCGTAGGTGCGCATCATCGACTAGTGTCCGAGCCGTGATTACATTCAAATCGCCGAATGGCGGGAACACTTGGATTACGTTGACGAAGGAAGTCGGGCCCAGGACATTCCATGCGGCCTTCCTTGATCTCGATTACCAAGAAATTTGCCCATATACGCTTGATTGACCCCACGGGGTATTGAACTCTGCAATGTTGATAGTCTCGTGATCTCGCTCGATCGCCAAGTCTATCGAGCTAGCGGTCGGCTGGCGGAAGGATGTACGAATCAGGGGCGTGACGAGTGGGAGCAGAATCGAGCTGGAGCATGTTGATGCTTGAGGTGGTCATTTCCTATGTCGGAAGGCGGCTACGCCTTGCGGGGAAGACTTTCGCGAGATGTTTCGGGGTGGGCTGGGAAGCGTTCCCGAGGTTGATCGACTCGTAGCGGGGTGAGGAGCTTGGTCTCCTTCGGCTGTTGCCCTTGGCCTTGGCGGCGCTTGAGGGTATAAGCTTGGCGACGGCACGGGCCGGTTGCAGCTGGGTGGTACTCGGAAGTAGTGATGAGCTACGAGCTCGCTTGGCCGGGGCCTCGTTTACCATGAGCGGGCGGTCGTCGAGGGTGACTTTGGTATTGCGAGAATCGACGATAAGGATCGGATCCTTGGTAACATCGGGATATACGGAATAGATGATGTTGACGAAGTCGTCGTCGGCCACTCTGATCGAGAGGATTCTTTGTCGTGTGAACCGATTGCTTCCAATTGTCGGATAGCCGTTTGTCTTTGGACGTTGAGCTTGACAATTTCCATGGTATTGGAGCCTTGGTCGTAGGTGACCTGATCGGAAGGAGTTCCGTCCTCAAGCGAGCATGTGAATGCGAGAGGTACGCGCGGGTCTGCGCGTCCTCGACTCCGGAGAGTCTGATTCATCGTCATCGACGGTTCAATCCAAACGTAGGGACGTATTGCGTCCGGTTGCGTTCTTTGGGCGGCTAGGAAAACATCATGCCCTTCATTGGAGAAGAGGGGTGCAGCAGGTAGTTCCTCGTGAAGGACATCCCATACGACTTCCATGCATTCAAAACGAGAATGGCGGTGCTTGTTGACCTTTATCACGAAGATCTCTTCGCCAGGCGGGGCCAGAGAGTTGGTTTGAAGAATGCTGACGAATCTCCGATTGGAGACTGGGGTTTATGTGCCCGCATCATGGCGATATTCGGCGTTTCCTTCCAATCTGCCTCCAAATGTTGGAAACGACAGTTGAACTTGATGTATCGGAATTTGCCGGGGTGCACTTTGCTCAGTACGTTTACATAGTTAGCATCTCCGGACTCGAGGGATTACGATGAGATTTGCCCCGATAGTCCCTTGGTTGATTCGAAGGAGGTAACCCGGTGCACGAGTGCGGACACGCTTGGCTCTTGTCTCGGCTTCGTTTCCTATGAGGAAACTATCCCCTCGGATGACTTCGAGATCTCCTGTAGGTTAATGAACTTAACACGGCGATGGAGAGTGGAAGCTATGGCTTTCATGTGGTGTAGCCAAGGCGTCCCAAGAAGTGTGAACTCGGATGGAATGTCCATCACATGGAATTTCTTTGGCACCATTTGGGTTTCGAACCGAGTTCCCGAGTCACCGTCCTCGGGATGGGGCGAGGCGAGCTGTCGTAGGCCTTGATAGTCAGGCGACGGAATCGGGTGGCTTTCGTTGATACGGAGGGCTCGCGTCATGCGAGAGGGAGAACATTAACGGCTGACCCGTTATCTACCAATACTCAGGGAGTGATATGGTGTTGAGCTTGAGAGTGATGTACTGAGCTTCGTTGTGCCCCGAGGCATCTCTCGGTAAGTCTTCGTCACGAACGTGATCATCTTGCCATATAGTCGGGAATCGTAGATCTCGTCTCTATCAGGAGAAGGAGAGTCATCAAGCCATCCGTTTCTGTCTTCCTCTTGCGAGGTAAAGCCTTTCTTTGGAGCCTCGGGATTATGTTGAGGCTGCTTGTGGCGGTTGCCGCCCTTGGTTAGCACGTTGATTGAGTGCGAGTGCCAAGTGACTTTGATCTTCCTTTAGGTCCGAGCTCGGAAGGCTGGACAAATTGAATCTTGGGCGATCCCGCGGAGGTTAGGCTTGGCGCGATAAGATTACCAAGATGCGAGGTATTCCGGTGTCACAGGGGTCTGAATTACGGTTTCGGCGGGACTTTTCGGCTTTCCCACCTGTTTGCTCTAAAGTTTGCATGGCTGGAGGCAAGGAGGGGTAGGCTGGAGTACTGATGCGTAGTAGTCGAACCTCCGGAAGGTTCTCAGTGTACCTACTGTTGGTGTCCCCGGCTTCGTATCTTTCTCTCGATTCTTTGTTGAGAGGATTTCTTCTTTTGTTTTCTCGGAGGATTGCTCGGACCGTTTCTCGGGACTCGTACTCCGGGCGGGCGGAGCGATCGCAAACATCGTAGGCGATGTGGACATTAGAGGAGGATCCGGTGAAAGAGGCGGAGAAAGCCGGATTACGTGGCAATCTTCTTGGGCACCCGCTCAATGGAATTCACGTTGTTATTGTTCGGAAAAGGGTTTCCGGCGTATTGGGCCACGGGGCGCTCCAACTTGCCTTCTTCTATCAAGTTACGGATTTCGTATCGTAACCCCAAACGGTTGTCGGTGGTATGGCCGTGATGCGATGGAAGGCGCGATATTTGCTCTTGTCCGCATTGGCTACGGGATTCTTGGGTTTGTAATTGGCAACGGGTTTAAGGAGACCCTCCTTGATTAACCCTTCCGGCATCTTGCTCGGTGGCATGTCCAACTTGTCGAAGTGTACGGCGCCTTACGAGTAGAATTGTTGCTTTGTGGGGTGGGTTTTACATTACCCATTGTTGTCCACGATGGATGTAGTTGACGGACGTATCTTTCCCTTTGCGGGGGCCGGTGCGGGATTGAATGCAAGCTGGCGAGCGGTATACGTATGGGCTGTGCGGTAGCCAACTTTTCCTTGAGATCCTTCTCGAGCTGTGAGCCGGCGTTGACCATGGCCGGAGATGCAGGAAGAAATGATGAGCGATGAGAGTTACGATGGACGGTCTTAGCGGGACTTGAAGATCCGCATCTGTTCATCTTTGGAGAGTGGCTCCATGATCTCGGAGAGTTTCCGGCTCCACCTCTTGTAGAATTCCCCAACACTTTCATCCGCTTTACGCTCGGTGGTGATTAAGTCCTCACGACTTGTTTCCCACTCTAAGTTGGATCTGTACCGTTCCGGGGAAGATGTTACTAATCGATCCCAGTGTGGCGATCCGCGAGCTTGACCCTCGAAACCATCGTAGCTTGAACTTTTGAGCGTATCTTTGGAAGTGGTCGGCCATTTCTTTGGAGGGTTGCTCCTTTTGCTCTCATGCAGAACGTAGGTATCGACGTGCGTTTGAGGACATTCGGTTCCGTCGAATCGGTCCATCTCAGGCATTACGAACTTGGCGGGGAGGCGTGACCATTCCGGATACGTGGATTTGAGCGTTTCTGCTTTGAGTTTGCTCATGGTGGCTTTCGGGTCTTTCATGCTCGACCATCCGAGGCTAAGGTTGGGTCCGGTGGTGGACTTTGAGGCTCGGCGCCGGGTGCTACCACGTGAGCGGTAGTGATTGGAGGTGGAAGGCTTGATATATGTGGATATATGGGAGCCTTTTACGAGCTGTATCGGGGTTTGTCCCGGTGTTTAGAGATTCGTGTATAGGCAACGGGACGAACCGGGAGGGTATTGAGGAATATTGGCATCTGAGATGGTCGGCGGTGCTTGGTGGTATTGAGTGATAGGAGTAGCCTTGGGGTGGCCAAAAATGACGGGGTTGCCACGAGAGGTGGCAACATGGAGCCTAGGTCATTTGTTTCCTTGATTCGAAGGCATCCCGTATGTTGGCGGGGAGGAACCTGGTTGAAGGTTTGGTGAGCTGGTTTCGGGGAATCGTCATCCTCGACCGAGGACAAAAGTACCGTCGGCTGGGGGATAGGCTGCTATACCACGCTCATTCGGAAGGCTGTACCACGAAATTCTGGCGATCTTCTTTACGCCTCTTGTGAACCTCACAAGCCCGGATGGCTTCTTCCAATGTCATATCTATTGCAGGTGGCGGGGTCCTTCCCGTCACGATTTCTCGGTGAACTAGACATGTCGGAAAATTTTGGTGAGGCGAGGGAACCGAAGAAGCTGTCATGTTTGCCGTTCTTGTGATTACGGCAAGGCGGCGGCCGGAAATCTGAACCACTTTACGCTCATTGCGGGGAACGAAAGGAAGGGTTTAGGCCGGAAAAGGGTATTTGGCTCAAGGTTTCGGGCTTGTGCAATGTGCGATTACCGATTAATGTTTACTTAAAGCGCGTTTTCTCGAGTCCTAATCGGTTGGAAAAGAGCGGGTCTTCTTTTCGCAACTAATCCTAGAGCTCTAATCGGTGGATCTCGTCACTACGCTTATAAGCCCCTCGTTTCCATTGTAGATCATCTTTCTCGGGACGGACTATCCGGAGCGAGGTACGATAAGGCAAGCGAGTTCCACCGACAAAGGAAAAAGTGAACTTAAGGCTAGGCGATCACGCAAACTTTCAACGTGTGTGACGTACGGGCCACAGTCGAAGTCAACGTCCTTAAGTTAAGGCGGGGATCGTGCCAAAATTTGGGCATGACCTCTCCTGACTCGCTTGTGCGAGAGACCTTAGCTTTTTAGCGTTGGCCAAGTTGTGGCTGGCACGATACATACGGCGAGGTTTGGTGACACGGCGTCACATTGAACCTTCGGGTATATTTTTCGGCAGAGCTCCGCGTCAAAGTCAAGGCTGAAAAGCTCAAGACTTCGGGTCGGGAACGACCTTCGGTCTCAAACTCTCGAGCTTGACTCGGAGCGGGGCCCGGCGTAAAAAAACATACACTTAGGCTTTATGACACGAGCTAAGCCAAAAACCAACCGGGGTCTTGGACAAAGTGTGACACAAAGAGTGCATGGCTTACACGGGCTAGGATGGGATGTTTGGGATGACCCCGTGCGCCCCCGAAAGGTGTACGCGAGACCAATCGGGGTGCAAGCGATAAGGCCATCCCGGGTTAGGGGTTGTAGTGTGCGGTGTACCAGGCGGCAAGTGCACGTGAAGTGCGGTGTTCCGAGGCAGCAAGTGCGCGTAGTGTGCGGTCACTAAAATTCTTTTACGAGTAAAACGAGAGATTTTTTTGAATGTGTCTTAAAGAATTCATGATGCACGAGTTCAAAAGACAGCGATGAGAATCAAGCATGAATGGGGATGCACAAACATGGTATGATTTTGAAAAGTTGACAATGTAATGCCTTTTGAAAAAAAACCGTTCGAGGTTTAAAGGAACACACACACACGAAAACGAGGAAGGGTAAACGAAAGTTTGACCCACGGAAGGCTTTTTAGAAAACAACGGTAGTTTTGAAAAAAGTATCTTTTCCCCAGCGGAGTCGCCAACTGAAATTACCCGGGATTTCGCGCGGAGGCGAAAGGCGGTTGTCTTTCGCGGGGGGTTGGTGTCTGAGACCTCGCTTCATGGGAAGGAACAAAATGAGGAGTCGCCACGCGGTTTTTGTATTTTGAGCCCAAACGTTGAGAAACGGCTATTGAAAATGGTGTCGTTTTTATTGGTAGCAAAAACTTAGGAAAAAGCTTTGAAAACGGGGGATCATTTTTATTGGCAGCAAAAACGAGTAAAAAGCTTTGAGTACCAGAGATTGTTAGGTTCGGAGGTCACGTTACGTTTCGGGTAGAGTATTACGAGATCGCCCGAAACGCCTCGCATGACGAGTCTTTCTACCTTTCTCGAAAACGTGTGTGTGTGTGTGTCTTTTGAAATGGGGGCTTGAATGACAAGCTTAATCTTTGTTTGAATGACCAACGTTGATTAGGTGACGTAAATGAGCGTTTGCGTGGCAAACGTCGACTTTGAGTTTGAAATGAGTGTTTGCGTGGCAAACGTCGACTTTGAGTTGAAAAGGAGTTCGAAGGTTGAACTCCGGTTTTTTAAACCGGGCGCGTCATTGTTAACGATTTTTACGGGAAAAATGCGTATTAAATGATTTTAAGTGTCAAATGGCGGCTTTGAGTTTGAAGATGAGCGTTCGGAGGCCGAACGTCATGTCGCGCGTTTTGAAAGAGAGTTCGAAGGACGAACTCCGGTTTTGAATCGGGCATTACATTGTTAACGATTTTTATGGGAAAAATGCGTATTAAATGATATGCGATCAACGAATCGGGTTGCGACTCGGACTTTGAAAAGTAAATACTATCACGATCCAAACGGGTCGGACTTTGTAAATGACAGTATTTAAAGTGCGGTATCAACGGAATCAAACGATCCGGAATCGTAAATGACGATCAACGAGGCCAATCGGCTCGGAATTGTAAATGACGATCGACGAGTCAAACGACTCGGAATTGTAAATGACAGAAATTAAATGACGATCAACGGATCGATCGATACGGAATTGGTAAATGACAGAAAGTAAAGGGAACGGGGTCGGAATGCCGTTTTAACCCGTGATTACTTCTCTTACGGAAAGAGAAGAGGATCGAGGGGCTAAAACGTATCGGACCCCGTTAGACGGAGGCGTCTACATTTTGATAACGCTGTTCGAAACGGTTGTAGCGACTGGCGCGTAAACCGAGATGAAACGAGAGATTTAGAGTGAGGGAGTTATACCTATGGCTAGGGTCGACTCCTTTGGCTCGGAAGGTGTGTACGGGACACGGAAAGTAGTTCGAAAGGTTGTTTCGAAGTGTAAAGGGGCTTATTTGATCGAAATACGAAGGTTTCACGCTAATCGAGGCAAAACGGAAGCTCGGAAGGGGTGAAAATCAGTTGGGCCGTGGGGTGTGGTGAATTTTGGGGTAAAAAAGTTCCTCCTTTTGGCTTTGACAGCCATTTCTATTTATAGGTGAAAAATGCAGTAGGAGTCCGGACGGACTTTGCCTGAATCCAGGGGGTTTTGTGGTATTTTGAGAATTTGAAGGACTTGCTGGCAATTTCAGAAAATGTGCAAAGGGAGTCCGGCCGGACTTGGCTTGCAAATCAGGGGTATTTTGGTCTTTTGGCCTTGATTTGTGATTGAAGAGTGACTAGAGGGAGGTGGCATGGCTGCCACGTGCCCTATGAGTCACCAGCCATGTGGGAGTTCGTTCCCCGGTCCCGGTTTTGTCCGTTTTTTAAAATAACAGTCCGGAAAATGTCTGAAATGCCCCCGGAAAGTGTAAGTGCTCCAATTTGAGCTTGTTAGAATTTTCGTTAGAAAATTAACGAAAGTTATAACATTTCTAACAATTCCTAACTATCCTAACATTTCTAACAAAGTGAGGGTAAAATGGGCATTGTTATTTAAGGTTAAACCTTAAAAAGAATCTCAAAAAGCAAAACAAAAGAAGAAAACCAAAAATGGCAATGGCTGGAAACACAAAAAACTGGCTGTTAATTTGAATTTTGAAAAGAAATATTCTTCTTGTCCAAAGCTGGAGCTGCATTTAATGAACAGTGCACGCCTACTGGACCTATCCGCGCGGATACCTTTGCATTTTCGTGAGGGCTATAAATTGAGCCCTCCAAATACAAAAATAAGAAGGAAGAACACATTTTGCACCGAACCTCTGGCGAAATATAGAGAGAAAACAGTGAGAATTCACTTGAATTGTCACCATTTTCTCTCCAATCTTTCCCAACTCATACTCATCCACTCACTCTCATATTAAAGCCCTAAACACTCATACACTCAAGCCAAACACTCAAGAACACAAGGAAGATTGGTAAACCCTCCTCTTCCTAACCCTAAATCTCATCCATGCATGCATCTTCAAACTACAAAATGTAGTTCTTTCATCTTCTTGCTCTAGATCTAAGAAGATCACCATGGAAGACCATCTTCCATGGATGATCTTCTACAAAGATCAACATTATTCTCAAGCTTTTCTTACTTTCTTGCAAAGAAAACTCATTTTCAAAACCCTAAAAAACCATTTTCAAGCATAAAATCTTGATTTCAAAGGATAAAAATCCCTTCCCAAGCAAATGAAATGCTTAGTCCTAATGTACTCCCAAGGATGGTTTGGTATAGTTGATTCACCACTAAAATGTCTAGTGATCACTAACCACAACCTAGGGAAATGGGCACAAGCATGGATGCAAAACCCCTTTAAAATCATATTTTCTTTCTTGAGAAGTTGCTGTCCAGTAGCAATTTTCTCAGACCTCAGTCCATGGTCTTAATTTTTGGACACAGATGAACTTGGAATTTGGTGTTGACTACAAAATACTTTTTGTAGCCAACATCCAGAGCTTTCCAGACATATTTTTACTTTATTTTTTGGGTGAGTAAAACTCCTCTTTTCAAATTTTCTTTCAGAGGCTAGTTCATCAGCTTCTGGGAATCCAGATCTCATATCTGAGGTTTCCAGAAGGTTTTGACCCCTCAAATCTTCTCCAAAATGGAAAATTCCTTCGCACAAACTTTATTTAAGGTGTCTAGAACAACTTTCATTCTCTGAGTTTATCCAGATTATGAAGTTTTAAGACCCTTGAATCCCTTTCAAAATCAAAGGTCCACTGCCTTTTTCATTCTGGCAGAAATGGCTCTCAACTTCAAAAGGTCTTTTGAGTACCAAATCTCAATCCAAAAATCTTCCAAAAAATCATGGGATCAGTTTAAAGTCTTAAAAAGATATCCCAATTTTTACTTTTCTGAGTTTCAACTTATTTTGGCCAAAACACACACACACACACACACACAAATGATTTTCAGCTTGGAAGACTCGCTTTTACGAGGCGCGTCGGGTGCACACTAACGTCCTTCCCGACGCGTAACATGACTCCTCCGAACCTAAATCTCTGATCTCGGGCTTTTTCAAAGTTTTGGCCCTCAAAATTAAAATGGCGTGGCGACTCCGTTTTCGTTGATTTTTTCAAACAAAAAATGGGAAAATTTTCGGATATGCACATCATCACAAAGGGCGACTCCGCTGGGACTAAGCTTTTTAAAAAAAAAATGGTATTTGGTATATTGGTGGAAACCACTAAATTTCCCGTTATCGCCTCCTAACACGAGTCGGGGATAAATTGTGGTCTAACAATCCCACGTACCGGTATCACCGTTTTCAAAAAAAAAGCTTTTGAGGGTCAAGCTTCCGTCCCGCTTTGAAAATCATTTTTGTGTGTGTGTTGATTTTTTGCACGCTTTCATGTTGTTTTGGCCGCCTCGGAGAAAGTCAAAATTTTGACTGCCGGAATAATGTCCCTAACTCGTCGGAATTTTCGTGCTTACGTGCTTATGTGCTCATAAAAAATCAAAAAAAAAGGATTTTCAAAAAAAAGAAGAAAATTCTCAAAAAAATCATGCATCATATTTTTAAGACACATAAAAAAATCTCTATTTTACTCGTAAAAAGAATATAGATCGTTTGCACACTACGCGCACGTGACCGTACACCGCACACTACGTCCTTAACCCGGGAAATCCTTGTCGCGGTCCGTTTGGTCTTATTACGCCTCGGATGAGCACAGACTACCCAAACATCCCATGGAGCCTCGTGTCGACTACGCACTTGTCCGTGACACACTTTGTCCGAGACCCGCTTGGTTTTTAGTCCGGTCTCGTGTCATGCCCCGTCCGTGTATAGACCTTTCCTTTCAAGCCTTTGTCGGCATACCGACTCAATATCTTTCGGGTCCCTAATCGCCGAAGTTCGCCGGTTTTCCGCCGCAGACTTTGACCAAGATATTGACCGGCGCTGACTTCGGCTCGATCGGCACAAATTATACATCGACTCCCAAAGATTGACACCGAGTCATCAAGGATTAATGACTATTCCATGCCTAATTACGGCTTAACCGACGACAAGTCAAGATCAATCGTGGACGCTTATCACTCCAAATCATGCCGACTTTTGTCGAGCTCCTGACATGATCTTGACTTTCGACGTCGCCTTTGTCCGTAATTTACATCGAATGCTCGTTAAGACTCGATTACCCGCCGTACTTTTAGGATCGTTTTTCTTTCGGTCGGTGGGACCCGCTTGCCCTATAGGACCCTCGCCCGGGCCGTCCACCCCGGGAGGTCGAAATACGGTGTGGAATACGAGGGGCTTATAGACGTAGTGACGGGCCCACCGATCCAGAATCGAGTAGTTTGCGAAAAGAAGAGCAATCTTTTCCAACCGATTAGGTTAATAAAACATGTTTTAAGTAAACGTGAACAAATAATCGCATGTTGCATGAGCCTAAAGCCCAAACACCTACCCTCCTTCCATTCCTGCACATCCGAACCTTCATGTCCTTTCCCCGCAGCCTCCGCACAAAGCTTGGTTTCGGCACCGGGTCACCGTTTGATCGCTGGGAAGAGTCAAGCGCATCGTCGCCTTCACCGTTTGTTCCGACTCCGGGTTTCGTAATGTCCGCACGCCCGGTAATGATGGGGATAACGTTGCTCCGTCCTCCAAAATCCCTCGCATGCACTCGCATTGGATCCAGCTTGGTAGAACAAATGAGACTTCGACATGAGGCTCAAATTGATGACCTACTGGGGGTAGTCGCAAGTCATGGTTTGACTATCGCCTCAATTCCGATGGCACTTTTACCGCAAAGAAGGAAGAGGGTTCTCCTCCTCTTCTTAATAGTCCCGATACATCAAGATGCTACCCCAAGATTCCTATGTTTCCACCGCCGGACTCCCGCCCGCCGACTTACAGTGGCAACCGGCCCCCAAACAGCTAGCCGTGGACGAAAGAGTTCGGTATACCGTCGCTGTCCCCTCTCAAAGTGATGATCCCACAAATATCGCCTCGAGTGATGAAAATCGTGGAACAGCTTGAAGAAATATGGTCACCATCAAAGCCCCGGAAGAACGCTGCAATGCATACAGCAGCCCGGATTGAAGAGGCCACACGCCACTTCGGGACCTTAACAATATCCCAACCGACCGGGGCTACCCCGAAGGACAAACATGTGCCCGTTCCTCGGGACCTCAATATCTCTCATTATCCGGCGGAGTCCAATCACTCGCTACCGCATGAGCCCAGCAGCCAGATCCCCTGACTCGCTTCTCCACTCAAAGTCATTCCAAAGACTGCCAACCCGAGGTCCCAAATCCGCCACCACCGTAGAACACATTTGGTGGGATATTTGTGATCGTCCCGATTGCCTTGAAAGGGACTATCAGATCGGATACACGAGGACCGTCCTCCTAAGAAAAAGAAAATTTCCTCCCAAAGAAAATTGGAAGGAGAGATTCGAGGCCGGTGATAACAAGGTGGGAACGCTCGGGAGCCATCTCGGGGATTTGATTATTATGTACTCTACTCCACGCCTTTCCCCAAAGCAAAAAGGGGTAAAAGAGCGTAAAAGCCTTGCCAACGACGGAATTGAGACCTTTCGGATACCGTAGAGTACCGCTACGTAAGTCCAACCCCTCGGGGTCGCCCAAGGTTCGCCTTGTCCAGCCTCCCGAGTATACACCGATGAAGAAAACCGACGCTGGCCTGGGCGCTCCCACTCAATCAACATGTTGGATCGGAGATGGCAACCGCCACAAAAGGCATCAAGTATAACCTGTGGGCTTCGGCAAAGACTCTACCTCGCAAGAAAAAGGCACGAAGTGACCGGCTTGATGACTCTCCATCCCGAGACAAGGACCAAATCTATGATCCTCACCTATATGGGAGTATGATCACCTTCGCGATGAAGATTTGCCAAGAGATGTCTCCCAACACAATGAAGCTTTGTACATCACTATTCGGCTCAACACCATGTCACTCCCCGGGGTATTAGTGGACAATGGATCATCGGTAAATGTCCTTCCCTCAAAGATGACGAGGGCCCTCCGCATAAATGAAAGGCGCGTGATCCCATCTACCCTGACCGTCAAAGCCTACGACGGTTCGTCTCGTCCCATTCTCGGGGACAAGTGACTCGGGAACTCGGTACGAAACCCAAATGGTGCCCGCAAAGTTCCATGTAATGGATATCCCTCCGAGTTCACAAACTCTACTAGGGCGCCCTCGTTGCATCACATGAAAGCCATAGCCTCCACTCTCCACCAATGCGTCAAATTCATCAACCGGCAGGGAGACCTTGAAGTCATAAGGGGTGACAGCTTCCTCATAGGGAACGAAGCCGAAACAATAGCCAAGAACGCCCACAGCCAAACACCGGGCTACATCCTTCAAGAGGCAAGTCTCGCCAAAGATCCTTTGGAATCCAACGATGCCAACTATGTCGACACACTCAAGCGAGCGTACTCCGAAGAAGTTCGATTCATCAAATTTAATTGCTATTTCCAACACTTGGAGGCACACCGGAAGGAAACGCCGAACACCGCCATGATACAGCACACAAGTCCCCGGTCCTCAATCACAGATTTGTCGCATTCCGCAAACCCATTCTTCGCCTCGCCGCGAGGAGATTTTCATGATAAAAGTAGGCAAACACCGATGCACTCGGCTCGAATCTATGAACGTCGTGTGGGACGTCCTCCTTGCCGAACTACCCGCCAAGCCTTTCCGCCGAGTATGGGACATGAGATTTTTCTAGCAAGCCACCGAGACGCAATGCGCCCTTACATCCGGGATTGAGCGGTCGATTGTGACGAAACGGAAATCCCTGTGGATTGAGGAAGATCCCTACATCCACATGCTCGCCTTTCGACGCCAAACACAATTGATTCTCGGTTCGTACAAAGAGATGATAGCAACGATCGAAGAGGGAGCACAGAGACCATGCCTTTCCCGGTTGTGAAGCCACCGACAGCCGATGCCGCTAAAGAATTGGGAAACTCTCTCAGCCCGTCCGCGACCAAAGAGGAAATGATCACCAAGCTTGGATTGGTCCCCCCGTCCTTTCGTGTCAACCTTTGTAAAGTCCTCCGAGTCTCTCATTGTTGAGTTCGAGTCTCTCGAGTCGTCCGATGGCCTTACGCCCGAAGACTACGAGTCCGTAGCGAACGTTGTATTCCCTTCGTCTTCAATGAAATGATGAACCTTTCGAGTATCCCTTAATTGCCACTTTAACTAATGATGAATTAACTAATAATCTAAAAACAGCTTAATAACGATTCACTAGATGAAGAGGCAGTACACATTAAATGAACAATATATCAAAGAAATCTTTAAGCAGTTGTCCGAAAAGAGGAAAATCGAGCCCAAGCCGCCGAAGAGATTTTGACAAGTGTGAACTGGGAACCGCGGAAGAGCCTAAAGAGACGCAGATTGGTAGTTTCTTCGAAGGGACCGAAAGGGACGCCCTAATCGAGCCGCTAAAAGAATTCGTGGATGTGTTCGCATGGTCCTATAAAGATATGCCAGCCTCGATCCTTCCATAGTTGAGCACCGAATACCGCTCGACCTTAAGTCAAGCCGCAGCGTAAGCTAAGAAGAATTAAGCCCGAATGGTCCTTACAAGTGAAAGAGGAAATAGAAAAGATGCTCAGTATGTGGTTCATCGTGGTCATTGAATACCCAACATGGCCAGTCCAACATAGTGACGGTGACCAAGGCCAACGGAAAATCCGATGCCGCGTAGACTTCGTGGACTTGAACAAAGCACCCAAAAGACGATTTCCCCGCCAAACATCGACATTTTGGTAGATTCCACGGCCAACCATGAAGTCAAATCCTTCGTCGACGGTTTTGCCGGCTACAACCAAATCAAAATGGCGTAAGAAGATCAAGCCAAAACAGCCTTCACAACCCCTCGGGGCACATATCGCTACACCTGGCCATGCCATTCGGACTAAAGAATGCCGGGCTACGTACCAAAGGGCGCCTACACTGCTCCATGACATGATCCACAAAGAAATTGAGGTCTATGTGGACGACATGATAATACATTCCAGAGGATCGATGGCCAAAGACTTTGTTGATTTGAGAAAATTCTTCGGCCGCCTCCGAGACCACAAAGCATGAGACCGAATCCAGCCAAGTGCACCTTCGGTGTAAGACGAGGTAAGGTGCTAGGATATATGGTGACGTAACGGGGAATCGAAGTAGATCCCCGTAAAATCAAGGCGATAGTTGAAATGAAGCCACCCCTGACACCGACGTAAGTGAAATCCTTCATGGGAAGATCGCAATACATAAGCCGCTTTGTAAATCACCGACCTCGATCCGCGAGCCGATCTTCAAGTTGATGAAGAAAAATGCCTACACGTAATGGACCCTGAATGTCGCCTTGCCTTTGAACGTATCAAGGCATACCTTGTGAATCCTCCGATTCTCTCGCCCACCACATCGGCAAAAGCCACTCTTGCTATATCTAACCGTCACTGATACAAAGAATTGGGGCTATGCTAGCTCAAGAGAAGAAAGATTCCAAAGTCGAAAACGCCATCTATTTCGTAGCGTAAAAGCTCCAAGGAAGCGAACTCAATTACTCGCTGCGAGAAGACTTGCGCAGTTTGGTCTCGGGTAGTGGGAAAGTTGAAACACTACATGCAGCCTCACCCGATACATCTTGTTTCAAGGATAGACCCCATCAAATATCTCGTTCGACAAGCCTTCCATCTCCATGAGATTGGCAAAATGGTCGTTCTTTTTGGCCGAATATGACATCACTTATGTTTCAAGGAAATCCGTAAAAGGACGCATAATGGCGTAACATCCGGCCGATTTCCCAAGTGATGAGTCTCGAGGACTCGAACCTCAATTTCCCGATGATGGAATCTTCGCCCTAGAAGGAGAAAATCACTGGCAACTCTTCTTCGACGGAGCGTCAAACAAAAGGGGGAACGGGATAGGAATGCTTCTGGTCGATCCTACCGACGAACACACCCCCATAGCAGCAAGGCCGAACTTCGAAGTCACCAACAACGCCGCTGAATATGAAGCTTGCATAGCCGGGTTGGAAGCCGCCCTTGAAAGAAATATCAAGGAATTGGAGGTGTATGGTGACTCGCCCTCATCATCAATCGTGTCTCTAACAAATGGAAGACCGTGGATCCGGGTTTGCGTAAGTATCATGCTTACATGGAAGAACTAGTGGCTCAATTTAAAGAAATCACTTTCATTACTCGCCAAGAGACCGAAACAAAGTTCGCAGATGCTCGGCTACACTAGCCTCTCTTGTCGAAATACCCGAAGGAAAGTCTCGTTAAACCATTCGTAGTCGGGAGAAGAGAAAACCCCGCCTATTGCTTCGAAATTGAAGCGGAAGCCGAACCGATCAATGATCCCCGGTACACTCAGATTTACCAAGACGAAGGATGGCGAGGCCTCTTTCAAAATGAAGATGGGGAATATAAAGAAGGAATCAAAGCGAAAAGTCTCTCACCGAAACGGCTCGCCTCCCATTATGTTCTTTTTCGGGAAACATGTTATACAAGAAGCGTTATCAAGGCCCCCTCCCGCGATGTATCGCAAACAAGAGGCTACCGAACTCATGAAAGAAATACATGGTGGTACTGCGGCCCTCACATGAATGCTCGAGCTCGATGCAAATCATACCGAGAATGGGGTATTTTTGGATCTCCATGGAAGCCGACCGTATCCAGCTTGTCAAAAGCCGCGACAAATGCCGCCGATACTCAAATCTTAATCACTTGCCTCCTCACGAGTTATACCGCATGACAACCCTCGTCTTTCGTCACTTGGGGAATTGATGTCATAGGCAAAATCACACCATCAGCAAGAATCGGCCACGAGTTCGCCCCGGTAGCCGTGGATTATTTCACCAAGTGGGTTGAAGCAAAGTCCTACAAAATCCTCAATTCAAAGAAAGTTGCCCTCTTCATCAAAGAAAACATCATGTGCAGATACGGTTGCCACCGAAATCATCTCGTATAATGGATCCCACTTCGAAGGGGAATGTGAAAACCCGCGGAATTCCGAATAACCCGTCACAAGTCATCTCCCTACAGTGCCCCAAACCAACGGAGCCGTCGAAGCAAAGCAAACAAGACTCGGAAAATATCATCCGGAAAATGGCCGTCCAAGGCGTAGATTGGCCCGAGAAGTTACACTTGGCACTCGGGGCTACGTAACATCGCCGAACGGCAACCGGGGAAACACCTTGCCCTCACATACGGAATGGAAGCCGTACTCCCAATCGAGCCGGAAATCCTCGCTCCGTATACCGCCGGAAAGCCGATCAACGAGGTCGAATGGCTCCAGAGTCGCCATGATGAATTGGCCCTACTAGACGAACGCCGACCGAAGGCCATGGAACACATCCGAGCCTACCAAGGAAGAATGGCTAGAGCCTTCGACAAGAAAGTAAAGCATCGGGAGATCCGAGAAGGTGATCTCGTTTTGAAAGAAAAGCCCCCACCGTATCAACCCCCTCGGCAAATGGGAGCCTCGTATGGGTCGGGCCATACGTCGTCCGTAAGATCTTCTCCTGAGGAGCCATGCAACTTGCGCACCTCGACGGGAATCCCTTTGTACACCCAGTGAATGGTGACAAGCTGCGCAGATACTACGCGTAAAGAAAAACAAAAAAAAAGAGTGCTAAAAGAGTAATAACCAACTAGGTTAGAAACCCGAGAAGGGCGGCCTAGGTAAAAAACAGTGGCACCAAAAAAAAAAAAACAAAAAAAACAAAAAAAAAAACAAAAAAAAGAAACAAACGAAAAAAAAAACAAAAAAAAAAAAAAAAGAGTGCTAAAAGAGTAATACCCAACTAGGTTAGAAACCCGAGAAGGGCGGCCTAGGTAAAAACAGGTTGCACCAAAAAAACAAAAAAAAAACAAAAAAAAAAAACAAAAAAAAAAAAAAAAAAAGAGTTCACCAAGTTGAACTACGAAGACCCGAGCTCCTCAAAATGAGGGGAACGTAGGCCGGAAACGGTTCGGTCTAAAGCACAAATAAAAGCCATACTTTGGCATCAATACAATTGATCGACCATGAAAGCGTCTCGAAAAACTCTAAAGCAATTCAAATATTCATTACAAGTTAAAAAGCTCTTTGATGAGTCTAAGCCCGATTCATTCCTACAACCGGCAACTTGCTAAAAGAAAACTAAGATACATAATCAAATTAATGTGTCCGCCATGACAAGAAAGGGATACTCGGAAACCTCGTAGTCACTCCAAGCCACTCGCATCGGCCTCTCCCCTCTTCTTCCCCTTCGAGTCTTCTTTTTCCGAACAGAAAATGTCCGTGTTCCTCCTACCAAGCTCGGTATAGGGACAGGGTCTATCAAACCAGCCTCCGTCGTGGCCTTAGTAGCCCTAGCGTCATCCCTCATCTCCTCGTAACCTAGCCGGTAGCATAGGAGCCCTCCTCTCCCGTCTCTTGACGTAAGCCTCATAATCGGCCGCGCCGTCTCCGCTCCCGTCATGAGGGTTGGCCCGCCTCGGCCCTCCTCCTCTCGAAATGGGTCCTCCGCACCCACAATGGCCTCACGCCGTCTCAAAATAGCCACCCGAGTCTCTCCTGCATGCCTCTCATACCAATCTGTGTACCAAGTGGTCGTGAACACCGGTCTCTGACGCCCGAGAATGACCCGAGGAGGAAAGGCATCATACCTCCATGCTCGGGAAAGAAATGGAAACACCGAGGGATCATCCATGGAAACAGGAGCCACCACCCCGGTGGCTATATCATCAAAACCCTCCAAAGGAACTCCGCTCCAAGCCAAACTGCCTCAGACTGCAGCCGGAATGTAGAAACCGGACCGAGAAAGCCCCTAAGCATAACCACATGGGACCCGTCCCCAAGCACTCGCGAGTCTCCACCCGCCAATGAGGCACCAACCATCTCGATATCTTCAGCCCGGCGACCCGCCATCCAACGCGCCCACGAGCCCCGATCATCAAAATCTACATCGACACCTCTCCCGGCAAAAGTCCAAGGCCCGATCATATCGAGGTTTCCCGAAGAACCCCCAAACGCTCCATCGCCCACATGTGGTCAAGAGGAACGGGCCGCCCCGCGCATATACCGCCGTCCGGTAGCTAATCTGTCGAGAGCATGAAAAGTCTCCCCTGTAATCAAAGGAACGACATCTCTCGCCAGGCGACAAATAACGACAACATCCAAGCAAAGACCGATGGCGCATCCCAAAGGAATAAACCATGAACAGGGTGCCAAACATACAAAGTGCAAAGGCATCCCAATAGGCATCATCCACCAAACCTAGGACCCTAAATCTGTCGGGAAGACCGGAAATATCGAAATGATCGGGACCGCGGATCATACCTTGCGCTTCCTCCGGGGAAAGATGAAGGAGGACGCACAATCTGTCAGCAAAAGAAGCCCCTCCGGCAAAGGGAACCGCTATCTCTTCCACCTCCGGACCTCCAAGCAAGGCCCGAAACTCTTCCACAGTCGGAACAATCTCGTTGAAGGAAAGGCAAAAGACATGCCTTCTAGTATCCCAAAACGAAGAAGAAGCTCTTAAGAGGTCATAATCCGGAATCAATTCCTTGATAGACCACAAGCATCGTATCTTGTACCTTTCTTCAAAGAATGATCTTCTCTCATGCATGATCTCCCTACACCACTCCTTGAACTTTTCAAAGAACAACATTTGCCTTTCTTTGGACAATTTTGGAGAATTTTTGGCCATTTCCATGGTTTTTCTCTCTTTCTCCCCGAAAATGGCTGTTTGACTCGGAGGTTGAAGAGGATATTTGAATTTGAAATAAAGCAAGACCAGTGTCCGAACCAAAATTAAAGGACAATGTCGATGCCCCTATCCGCGCGGATAGGATTGCTTTCCATCGTAAAATCCGCAATGTACCAAGCCGCTACACCAAAAGAGGAATATTCCGTCCCGTTGCTCGAAACCCGTGCAAAACCTCCCCAAACCACCCATATACCAAACACCCTTGCAAAAAAAAAAAAACAAGGCTCATGCAACACTGCATTCATATTGCATTGCATTCATAAAATAAAATCCTAAATTATTACATTCCAAAAAAAAAAGAGTGTGCATAAAAAAAAAAAGCAAACATAAATAAAATCCTAAATTATTACATCAAAAAAAAAATGTGCACAAGCTGTACAAATCTAAATCTCAATCTCAAAAAAAAAAAATCAATCGGAGTCTCCAGCACCCGATGTCTCCCCCGCCCTCTTGCGACTCGGCCCGCCTCCTCAGAGCCCCGAAAATCTCGGCTCGTAATCGTCCTCGTCTCCAGAGAGGCTCGTCAGACCAACCGGCACGCTCCGATAGGGCAAGCCGAGATCTCGCGAAAAATCGTATCCGAAGGTGAAGGCGTCGGACTCCCGCACGTACGAAGACGACCCGCCATGCCGCCAAACGTGTCCCCGCCCGTGTGGATCCCCGAGAATGACGTGATCCGGGCGCACTGCGCTGGGATCAAGGAGAGGAGACAAAGGAGTCTCGAAGAAGTCTCGAGCGAATAGGGAAGCTCTCCCCGTCCGATGTGCGCCGCCGTGGTCGCTCTCGCTCTAGCCTCGAGGAGCCCCGCAAGCGACCATCCTCCCGATGAATCTCTTGGCTCGATCACTTGCTTCGCGCCTTCTCGACGACCACCTCCGAAAACCGCACAAAAGCAAAAGCGTCAAAAAAAAAAAGAAGTGATGCTAAAGATGATGAAACAAAAGAAAGAAAAGAAGGGGAAAAGGTGAAGCCATACCTTCATACTCCTGACGAGGCCGGAAAGCTCGTGGAAGTCGCTCGGCCGAGGGATCTCGCACCCTCAATCGGACTCCCATCCCGGATATAGGAAAATCCGTCCGAGGGTACCGCGGATCCCAAGCCCCTCCCTATCCAAAACCCGAGGCATCCTCGCCTCCTCAAGACGAATGTCGCATATGGCTCAATCGCCACGAAGTCCGAGAAGTGCCGGGCTCGGCTCGGTAATCATCCCAGGTCACTGACCGATCGCTCGGGTGCATCATATCGGCGGGAGGCTCCACCGGTGTCCTCAAAGGCGAGTTCACGCCATGCCGGCGCGTCACCCTCTCTCCCGTATAATATGCATCGCAGTCGACCCCTCAAAATCCTCCGCCGCACCGGCCCGCATCTCGCCGCCCTTCACTGGCGCCACCTCAAAGCGATCCTGTGGGAAGAATATCATCCCTCATCTGTCTCGGCCTCCGTCAAAGGAAGGCAATCCGCGCACTCGAGAGTCGTACGCCCGGAGCTTATCTTCTCCCGGCATGCTTGGACCAAGACCGCATGGCCGGATACGCCCGACGTACTCCGCCGCCGCCGCCACACCGTGACGTGAAAACTCCAACGCCCATACCTGCGAAAGGTAAAAATCCAATCAATCCAAAGGCAAAAGAAAAGTGCGTGCTCAAAAAAAAAGAGAGGGAAAGCAAAAAGAGAGCTTATACCTGTGGCAAACTCAAAGCAATACAAGGAGCTCACAGCCTCTTCCAGCCGTATCTATCAAGAGCAAAATAAAGCTCGCCAGCCCGGCCTCTCCCCACGAGACATCTCCGCCGTCTCCATGTCCTCCAAGGACCTCAACAAGGCAAAGATCGCCGTCCTCAAAGCATGTCCAAAGAGCGTGCTCGAGAAAGCAAACCACAAGAAGGCCCCCGGCAACTGATCGGCGCCTATCCTCTCCTCCCCACCTCATAGCTCACAATGGTCTCCACGATCTTACCGTAGACCACGGCATACTCCATCCCCATCCCCTTTTTGGGAATAGGGAAAATCCTGTAAGAGCTCGCAGATCGCATCGATGTAGCCATCCCGCCACTCAATGCCGCGGCCCATTAAAGGACAGCCCGTAATCGCAGCATAGTCGGAGGGCGTAACCGTAGCCTCGCCCGTAAGAAGTGGAAGGTGTGGGTCGCGCCCCACCAATGCCGCGCCAGCAAACATCAAGCCCTTGCTCTTAGTGGAACTTGACCACCCCTCAAGCACTCGACAAACTCCCTGAGCCCCGTCTCGACAACAACTGTCTCTGACTCGCAAAGCTCCTCGGCCCGCATCCGAAGCCGGTCCCACAAGTCAATCACGGACTCCACCGATCCTCGAGTCTTCATTTTGTTCACTGCTCCGTCACAAAACGGTTTCCGCCCGTAAAAAAAAAAAAAGAGAAAATGTCAAAAAGATTGCATTTGCATTTACACAAAAAAAGCAAAAAAAAAAAAAAATTTCGACAAAGATAACAAAGATACAATGAGCATAGCCCCATTTTTCTCGCATGAAAGACAATTTTCAAAGAAATCCCAATGCATTCATCAAAAAAAAAAAGATGCATTCCTACGGAAGTAAAAACTCCGTCCCATTTTCATAAAATAACATGCATACCATCCATCATCTCAAAAAAAAATTTTGCATACATGCATATCATCCATCTTACATGCAACGGGAGGAAAAATCCGTCCCACTTTTCAAAGAAAAAATATATCCTAAACATACATACATCCCATATTGGCAAAATGCCCATTCTTTCAAAAACAAAATGCATGCATTGCATCATCACAATTCACAATATTCCAAAAAAAAAAAAATGTGGCAAAAATGCCAATTCTTTTCCCAAGCAAAATGCACATTTTGGGATACCCACAAATTCATTGCAACATGCATATCATCAAGATCAATATTCAATTTCAAAAAAAAAAAATCATCATCAACATGCATAGCATCAAAATCAAAATCCAAGGCCAAGAACATGGTCATTTTCGAAATTACCAAAAAAAAAAAATCAAATCACCCAAAAATCAATGTCAAGCAAGAAATCAACAAAGGGATCAAAGGGTTTCAAAGTATACCGTTCGGAGATTCGAATCCGAAGCCCAATGTTGCCAAGCATCGGGGTAATGCTCCTCCGCAACCGATTGCGAAAGATTGTAATGCCTCCTCATCTGGACGAGCTCCAATCGCCTCTCCGCTACCGGGCCACGTCCTTGGCCTTGAAAAGCACCTTCCCCGTGTTCCATTGCTCAAAAAATCGAAGAAATCGGAAGATTTTTGAAGCTTTTAGGCCAAAAATGGCGGATTTGCAGAATTTTCTCTCTCTCTCTCGTAATTTTCTGTAAAAACAGAATGGGGAAGAGGAAGGGCGTTGGCCCTCTTTAATACCCCCTGGTTTTCAAACCCTCTCCGCGCGGACATGATTGCAAGGGTCAAAATGACCCTTTTGCCCCTTAAAATTCCAGGACTCTGCAATTCAGTCCCCAACTTGACAGAGTTAACCAAAGTTAACCAAAGTCAGCCCCTTGTCAAGAAAATTACCCCCGGCAGTCAAACGTAAGACCGAGTGCCCCGAGAAAGATAACGGATCCCGTATCTTTCATCAAAATCTTCCCCGGCAGTCAAACGTAAGACCGAGTGCCCCGAGAAAGATAACGAGATCCCGTATCTTTCATCAAAATCCTTCCCGGCAGTCAAACGTAAGACCGAGTGCCCTGAGAAAGATAACGAGATCCCGTATCTTTCATCAAAATCTTCCCCGGCAGTCAAACGTAAGACCGAGTGCCCTGAGAAAGATAACGGATCCCGTATCTTTCATCAAAATCATCCCCGGCAGTCAAACGTAAGACCGAGTACCCCGAGAAAGATAACGGATCTCGTATCTTTCATCAAAATCTTCCCCGGCAGTCAAACGTAAGACCGAGTGCCCCGAGAAAGATAACGAGATCCCGTATCTTTCATCAAAATCTTCCCCGGCAGTAAAACGTAAGACCGAGTGCCCCGAGAAAGATGACGAATCTCGTATCTTTCATCAAAAACCTTCCCCGGCAGTCAAACGTAAGACCGAGTGCCCCGAGAAAGATAACGAGATCCCGTATCTTTCATCAAAATCTTCCCCGGCAGTAAAACGTAAGACCGAGTGCCCCGAGAAAGATGACGAATCTCGTATCTTTCATCAAAAATCATCAAACGGCAGTCAAACGTAAGACCGATCTCCCTGATAAAGATAACGAGATCACGTATCTTTCATCAAAATCTTCCCCGGCAGTCAAACGTAAGACCGATCTCCTCGAGAAAGATAACGAGATCCCGTATCTTTCATCAAAATCTTCCCAGCATAAAAACGTAAGACCGATCTCCCTGAGAAAGATAACGGATCCCGTATCTTTCATCAAAATCCTTCCCGGCAGTCAAACGTAAGACCGAGTGCCTCGAGAAAGATAACGAGATCCCGTATCTTTCATCAAAATCTTCCCCGGCAGTCAAACGTAAGACCGAGTGCCCCGAGAAAGATAACGAGATCCCGTATCTTTCATCAAAATCACCCCCGGCAGTAAAACGTAAGACCAATTCCCCAGACGAATACGTCTGATTTTCCCCAGCAAAGGCTAACGAAATCCCCAGCAAAGTTAACGGAATCCCAAAAGCCAACGGAATCTCGAGTAGTACTCGAACTACGAAAGGGCTTGATTCCCACTAGGGATACGTAGGTAGCCTATCATTAGGTCCAGCCCCTCGACCAAAACGGTCACCCTATCCTTCGGCAGCAGACAAAGTCCACCGAAAGGTCATTTCAAATTAAGGTTCAAGGCATCTAAAACGCCATCTCCAAGGTTCAAGGCACCTAAAACGCCATCTCCAAGGTCCGAGGCGCCTAAAAAGCCATCATCATCAAGGTTCGAGGCACCTAAAACGCCATCTCCAAGGTTCGAGGCACCTAAAACGCCATCTTCAAGGTTCGAGGCACCTAAGACGCTATCACTAGAAAGCGATAAATCGCAATCATCCCCAGCAGAGACCGAAAATGGTCATTCCTATCCCCAGCAGAGCGGATAGCCATCAGACCGAAAATGGTCATCTCTTATCCCCAGCAGAGTTTCTCTCCAGCAGCCGACTGTAGAACTCGCTCATCAGGTTCGAGGCACCTAAAACGCCATCATCTCCAGGGTCAAAGACCCGAACTACGACTGGCTTGATTCCCATTCGGGATACGTAGGTAGCCTATCGCTAGGTTCAGCCACCCGATCACTCGATCATCCCGCCAAATATGGAGCCTTACTCTTATCGACGACCCCGCTTCCTTCGAAAGCGCCGTCGCCGAGGGGCTACTGTAAGTGCTCCAATTTGAGCTTGTTAGAATTTTCGTTAGAAAATTAACGAAAGTTATAACATTTCTAACAATTCCTAACTATCCTAACATTTCTAACAAAGTGAGGGTAAAATGGGCATTGTTATTTAAGGTTAAACCTTAAAAAGAATCTCAAAAAGCAAAACAAAAGAAGAAAACCAAAAATGGCAATGGCTGGAAACACAAAAAACTGGCTGTTAATTTGAATTTTGAAAAGAAATATTCTTCTTGTCCAAAGCTGGAGCTGCATTTAATGAACAGTGCACGCCTACTGGACCTATCCGCGCGGATACCTTTGCATTTTCAGGAGGGCTATAAATTGAGCCCTCCAGTCACAAAAATGAGAAGGAAGAACACATTTTGCACCGAACCTCTGGCGAAATATAGAGAGAAAACAGTGAGAATTCACTTGAATTGTCACCATTTTCTCTCCAATCTTTCCCAACTCATACTCATCCACTCACTCTCACATTAAAGCCCTAAACACTCATATACTCAAGACAAACACTCAAGAACACAAGGAAGATTGGTAAACCCTCCTCTTCCTAACCCTAAATCTCATCCATGCATGCATCTTCAAACTACAAAATGTAGTTCTTTCATCTTCTTGCTCTAGATCTAAGAAGATCACCATGGAAGACCATCTCCATGGATGATCTTCTACCAAGATCAACATTATTCTCAAAGT
Organism: Adenophora triphylla var. japonica; assembly: GCA_022495995.1. NCBI lineage: Eukaryota > Viridiplantae > Streptophyta > Magnoliopsida > Asterales > Campanulaceae > Adenophora > Adenophora triphylla. The sequence goes on along the minus strand of JAFEMH010002937.1, from coordinate 271,941 downwards.
TTTTTCTTGTTTACTTGCAAAAACACACTTTCAAAACCCTAAAAAACCATTTTCAAGCACTAAATCTTGATTTCAAAGGATAAAAATCCCCTTCCCAAGCAAATGAAATGCTTAGTCCTAATGTACCCCAAGGATGGTTTGGTATAGTTGATTCACCACTAAAATGTCTAGTGATAACTAACCAAAACCTAGGGAAATGGGGACAAGCATGGATGCAAAACCCCCTTTAAAATCATATTTTCTTTCTTGAGAAGTTGCTGTCCAGTAGCAATTTTCTCAGACCTCAGTCCATGGTCTTAATTTTTGGACACAGATGAACTTGGAATTTGGTGTTGACTACAAAATACCTTTTGTAGCCAACATCCAGAGCTTTTCAGACATATTTTTACTTTATTTTTTGGGTGAGTAAAACTCCTCTTTTCAAATTTTCTTTCAGAGGCTAGTTCATCAGCTTCTGGGAATCCAGATCTCATATCTGAGGTTTCCAGAAGGTTTTGACCCCTCAAATATTCTCCAAAATGAAAAATTCCTTCGCACAAACTTTATTTAAGGTGTCTAGAACAACTTTCATTCTCTGAGTTTATCCAGATTATGAATTTTTAAGACCCTTGAATCCCTTTCAAAATCAAAGGTCCACTGCCTTTTTCATTCTGGCAGAAATGGTTCTCAACTTCAAAAGGTCTTTTGAGTACCAAATCTCAATCCAAAAATCTTCCAAAAAATCATGGGATCAGTTTAAAGTCTTAAAAAGATATCCCAATTTTTACTTTTCTGAGTTTCAACTTATTTTGGCCAAAACACACACACACACACACACACAAATGATTTTCAGCTTGGAAGACTCGTTTTACGAGGCGCGTCGGGTGCACACTAACGTCCTTCCCGACGCGTAACATGACCTCCGAACCTAAATCTCTGATCTCGGGCTTTTTTCAAAGTTTTGGCCCTCAAAATTAAAATGGCATGGCGACTCCGTTTTCGTTGATTTTTCTTTCAAACAAAAAATGGGAAAATTTTCGGATATGCACATCATCACAGAAAGTGCCGAAAAGTGCGTTTTTCCGAGAAAGACGTACTTTTACGTGTGATGACACGTGTTAAGTACGGTTCGACGTCGGGATGCACGGGGCAGTCCCAGGACGTCTCGTTGGCACGGCAATGGGGAGTTTAACGAGTTCCGGTTAACCTGGAGCGGGCCAGTTAACGAATTTCGGTTAATTTTCTGACGGATTTGGACGATCCGGATTTGGGTACTTACAGGGATCTGACTGGGGATTGGGTTGGTGATTGGGCAGGAGAGGTTTGAGAGGTTGGGGGCGGTTGGTTTTCTGGAGGCGGTTCATGGGGTGAGGCGGTTCCAGCTTCAGCAGTTGATTTTCCCTTGGCCTGATACCTCTCAGCTTGCTCCTTGGCCAATCTTTCCACTTTATCCTTGTAGATTTGGATTTGCTCTTCAACAGTCAATCCTTCCACATCAGATCTAGCCTTCTTGGATCTTGCAACCAAGTTGAGAATACTTGGGTCTTCTTCTTCTTCATCCTCTTCATCCACCAAGTTCATGGTTTCAGATGGCTTTTCCTTCTTCTTCTTTTTACTAGGACCAGCTCCATCATCAGCTGTAGGCGATTTGGTAGCTGGAGCGGTTTTGGTCTTCTTTGGTGGCGGTTCTGCTCTGACTTGGGGCTTCCTGGACCGCTTGGCTCCTTTAGCTTGAGGAGCGGTTAAAGGGTCTCTAAGCTCATATGGCTCCTTCAAGGGATAGGTGTCTGCATCATACAGAGACTTGTATAATGCATCTCCATTAGCATACCTGAAGGAGTGGCATGCAAGCAGTCCCAGGGAATCAAAAGAGCAGTCCACCATCAGCTCTGGATTTTTGCTGACAATATCATCTAGATGCTCAAAATCCATCAACAGAGCGGTTAGAACCCTGCAAAATGGTCTCCACCTTTGATCTTCTCCTTTGACCTTTGACTGATAAGTCTCAATGCTATCCTTTATTTCCAAGTAAAGGATCTTTGGCCAGTGCAGCTTGATCTCCATAAAAATAGCAGAACTATACATCCATTGTTGGGATGTAAAGTTGTTGTGATTTTCTTTCTTCCCACATACTGATCTTCCAACAAGATGACCTATGAAGTTCATCAGCTCACCAAAATTCTTCCTAGGGATCTTCTTGTATCTCCTAGCCATGGTATCTACCTTGGCGGTTGCTAAAGCTGCATTGTCTTGGATTACTTGATCAACCTCCAAGGGAGCTCCTCCAACACCAAACTTGAAAAGCCTTCTGATGTCAATGTAGTCTATGGAGAGCTTTAGGCCTTCAACAACAGCGGTTAGGCATGGAACTTTCTGACCTTGTTCCAGAATCCTGAATTCCTTCTTGGCAGTTGCAAAGAATTGGTCTACAAAGGATGGCACTATGAAGTTCTGCTTCTTGGTGAAAAGCGGTAGGATGCCAGACACTCTCAGCTTTCTCAGCAACTCCCTTCCAAGAGCATCTGTCTTTAGCTCAGCCTCATTAACTTCCCAACCTGGTAGGAAGGTAGTTGGATCCTACAAAATAAAATTTCAAGTGTTAGATCCATTTGTGTATTCATAGTTCACATGCGGTTTGAGCACCAAGCGGTTGAGCAATGGTGCGGTTTGAAAATTTCAAACCCCAAGTGAAACTATGAATACTTAAACAAATAATGAGGACTTGAGAATAAAATTACTTAAGTACGTGGCATTGTAATCCAAACTTATCCCACACTGCAAGCGGTGCTTAGAGAGAAATTTCTTGGTTTCCAGCTTATATACTTAGTAAAATCTCAAAAAAGGTAAACTGCATGCGGTTTTTTTAAAAGAAATTAAGAAAGCAATTTAGCATGCGGTTTAGAGTTGAAAGGAAGAAGCGGTTTGAAACTGAAAGAGTTAGGCGGTTTACATACAAGCGGTTTCAAACCTAGTGAAATCCAAAAATTTTGAAAAAGTTGAAAAATTTTCTAAGTGTTGAAAAACACTATTCAGAATCAAGGCAACCAAAACATATGATTTTTCAAGAAAAATTCATGGGTTTCATGAAGAAGACGAAGAACATTCATGAGCACCAAGAACAGAGATTTACAAAACTTAACCAAAATGAACAAATAGCATGTCAAAATGATCACATTGGGAAGGGGATTAACAATATATCACTAAAATTACAACCTTTACCCAGAATCATCAAGAAACATGAAAAACATAAAGTGGGTTTTCGAAGTTCATGAACTGAAAAACTCAAAATCAGTACCCAAACAGTTAATTGATCATGAAATAAGTTGTGCAAACTAAATCTATGCATCAATCCGAGCAAAACCCAACAAACATCATAGAAAATGATCAAGAAACAAGAGCAGAATCAACAGAACCATGAACTGAAGAATACGAACAGTTTTGTTCAAGTTCATCAATGGCAGATTTCAGAAAATTAAAGCTTTAAGGTTAGAAATTGTTTACCATTTCCAAGATAGGTTTCTTGGGAGCCCTAGCAACAGTGGAGGCTCTTTGTCTTTTAGAAGTTGTTGCCATTGATGATTAAGTAAAAAAATGGAGGTTTTGTAAAGGTTTTAGAGAGAGAAAATGAGCTGGTAAACAGATAGTACAAGTGCAGAGAGTTGGCAGAAGAAAAGAAAGAATTTCACCAACTCAGGTATATATAGGGTGAAGGGGGCAGGCAGTTGGTTCAGAAGGAATGATTGAAATTAAACCAACTGTTGCACCCTTTCACCTCCTGCACCTCTATCAATGACGGCTGACATATGAGGGTTTTTAATGCTCATGTCCCCTAGCATTAAATGCTCTTAATTTTTGAAATAAACGAGGGAAAACATTTGCAAAAATACCCTTATGTCAAAAATGAAAAATTAATAAAAGAATTTGAACAGTTTTTTTTATGTAATGAGGATAAGACAAAAATAGACAGAATTTACTCTTTGTTGAAACGCGGTTTTGATCCAAGCGGTCTGACTGCATCAAGCGGTTTAGAACTGGCGGTTGGATACAGGCGGTTTGACTGCTTGCGGTTTTAGTAGAGGCGGTTTCAACATAAGCGGTCTCAATCCTTAATAGGAGTTTTATCCTAAACTCAACAAACAAGTTAGCAAATAAAAAGTATGGAATTTATTTAAGTTCAAGAGCCTTGGTGAGAATATCAGCAATCTGGTTGTCTGTCCCCACGTACTCTAAATGGATATTCCTCTTCTCCACATGGTCTTTGAGGAAATGATACTTGATATCAATGTGCTTGGTCTTGGAATGCATGACAGGGTTGTTGAAGACTGAAATTGTTGAAGTGTTGTCACACATGATAGGGCAATTTCCTTCATGGATTCCATAGTCCACCAACTGCTGCTTAATCCAAAGGATTTGACAGCAACAACTCCCAGCAGCAATATACTCAGCCTCTGTGGTTGACACTGAAACTGAAGCTTGCTTCTTGCTGGCCCAAGCAACTAGTCTGTTCCCGAGGAAATGACAAGTCCCATTAGTGCTTTTCCTGTCAATAGTACAAGCTGCATAATCTGCATCTGAATAACCTACAAGATCGAAGTTCGAATCTTTGGAATACCAAAGTCCAAGGTTAGTGGTTCCAGATAAATAGCGGATTATACGCTTGACTGCAATAAGATGTGCTTCTCTAGGATCTGCTTGATAGCGTGAACATACACAGACACTAAACATGATATCGGGCCTACTAGCAGTTAAATAAAGTAATGAGCCGATCATACCTCGATATAAAGTTTGATCAACTTTCCTACCTTTGAGATCTTTATCTAGCTTATTGCAGTGGCCATTGGAGTATCATATGCTTTAGCATTTTCTAATCCAAACTTCTTTATTAGCTCCTTGGTGTATTTGGCTTGGCTGAGAAAAATACCTTCTTCGCATTGCTTGATTTGAAGCCCGAGGAAGAATGTTAATTCTCCCATCATGCTCATCTCAAACTTGCTTTTCATTAGCTTCTCGAAACGCTTACAAAGTAACTCGTTAGTAGAACCAAAAATGATATCATCAACATATATTTGAACAAGTAAAGTATGATCATTGTATTTGGCAATAAAAAGAGTTGTATCGATTTTACCGCGTTTAAATCCTTTTTCTAGTAAAAATTTAGAAAGAGTCTCATACCATGCCCTTGGAGCTTGCTTAAGTCCATACAAAACTTTCTGGAGTTTGTAGACATGATTGGGAAATTTGGAGTCTTCAAATCCAGGTGGTTGTGCAACATACACGATCTCTTGCAGTTCACCGTTGAGGAAAGCACTCTTCACGTCCATTTGATATAACTTGAAACGCTTGAAAGAGGCGTAGGCTAAGAAGATTCTGATAGCTTCCAATCTTGCAACTGGAGCAAATGTTTCGTCATAATCGATTCCTTCTTCTTGCCTATATTCTTGTGCAACCAACCTTGCTTTATTCCTAGTGATGCTTCCATTCTCATCCATCTTATTCCTAAATACCCACTTAGTTCCTATCACTCCTTGATCCTGAGGTCTAGGCACCAAAGTCCAGACCTTGCATCTTTCAAACTGGTTGAGTTCTTTTTGCATAGCAACGACCCAACTGGAATCTTGGAGTGCTTCATCAATCTTCTTGGGTTCAATTTGAGATATCAAGGAAGTATGCTCGTCATAATTCGATCTCCTTGTTTGAACACCGGAAAATAGATCACCAATCACATTAGAGAGAGGGTGACTGCTGACTTCACGAACCTCCGGGGGTAAGTCTGGTTGGACAGAGGTTTGCTGAAGATCTTCAATTGGGACGTCGTTAGATCCTTCAGCGAAGTCATGGAAGGTAAGTTGACGAAGAGGTTCTATAAGCTGGATAGGGGAATTCTCAACTTCTTCTTCCCTAGGAGTTGCATCTGGAGTAGGAACTTCAGGTGCGGTTTCAAATCTGCGGTTTGAGGGAATTTCAGTTGAGGGTGCTGGATTTTGCGGTTGAGGTTCAGGTGCGGTTTGAGAGGGTTCACCTGTTTCATTATGCTCAACAAAATCATCAGCAACATTTGGAGCCAAATGTGGCTCAAGGAGAGAATGCTCATCGAAAGTAACATGGACAGACTCAACTATTTTTAAACTAGTTTTATTGAAAACACGAAAAGCTTTTGAATGTTTAGCATACCCAACAAAAATACCTTCGTCGGCCTTGGCTCCGAATTTACCTCTATTTTCTCTTCCGTTGTAGAGGACAAAACATTTGCAGCCAAAGATCTTGAAGAATGCAATGTTGGGGGTTCTTCCTCGCCAAAGCTCATAGGGAGTCTTGTTATAGGTTTTGTTGATGAGGAGCGGTTACGAATGAAGCATACTATGTTGATTGCTTCGGCCCGAAATGCCGAGCGGCTTCGCCGAGATATCATTGTCTTTCCGGCCTCAATCAACGTCCTATTCTTCCTTTTCACAACCCCATTTTGTTGTGGAACACCGGCGGTTGAGAAATTGTGATCAATTCCATGGTCATCACAATGTCGAGCAACCCCGTAGTTCTTGAATTGTTCCATTATACTCGATCGAACACTAACGATGTCGTCTTCTTTTTGAGTTTGGAGCCGTCTAAAAAGTGCGGTGAGAATATCATAGCAATCATCTTTGGAAATCATCATCTCAACCCACGTATATCTTGAATAATCATCCACCACCACTAAGGTATATCTATTTCCTCCAATCTTTGGCGGTGGTTACGGGTCCAAACAAATCTATGTGAAGCATTTGTAAGCATCTTGAAGTTGATGGAGCGATCTTGCTGGTGAAAGACGACGCGGACTGCTTACCAAGCTGGCATGCACTGCATTTCTCTGGATGATGGTCAGCCACTTTAGGTAAACCACGAACGAGATTTTCCCTACCAATATTTGCAAGATACTTGAAGTTCAAGTGGCTCAACCTCTTGTGCCATAGCCAACTATTTTCGCTCACATTTTTAGCTACAAAACAGAGATTAGTAATACTACATGCAGAATTTAGATCAATAATGTAAATATTACTCTTACGAATCCCTGTGAGTAGGGTGACTCCGGAAATGCTATCTTTGATAAAGCAGTTTGATGACGTAAAGTTGCAAAGCATTCCTTTGTTGCAGAATTGTGAAATTGAAAGGAGGTTGTGCTTGAGTCCTTCAATAAGAGAAACCTTCTCAATGGTTAGATTTTCTCTCCTTATAACACCATATCCAATGGTCTTTCCTTTGTTGTTGTCACCAAAGGTTACAGACGGACCACTTACTTTAATGACATCTTCTAGTAATGATCTATCTCCAGTCATATGTCTTGAGCGACCCTTTGTCAAGATACCATTCATTTTCCTTGGAGTGACCGGCCATTAGCGAGAGGACTGAAATGTAAACATTAAGAACGAGGTCCCCCTTTATTCCTTGGGTCCTGAAGTTAGCAACCCTTTACGACCCACACCTGTTTGACAGAAGGAGGTTTACTCTTCCTGGCATTGGATGTGAACCGCAAAAGGCATTCTGCAGCCTTGTGACCTAAACCATCACACACAGAACATTTATAAAAGCTATAAGCATCATGAGGTTTTACTAACTCCTTACTCTTCTTAGGAGTAGCATGCGATTTGGGAGGCGCGGTTTCAGGCTTGACAAAGGGAACTGGCTTTAGTTTGACCACGTATTTTCTGGGAGCGCTCTTATTGCTTTTGAAGGCAGGTCGAGCGGTCGAAGAAGAGGCGCGGTCAGACTTGCGGTTGCCAGCATCTCTAGTTCCACCAGAAGCGGTTTTAGGGATGCGGCCAACTCCATATGCCATTTCCTCTGAAGCAATACTCTCAGAATCCTTTGGCTTCATCTGAGAGTTCTTCCCATATTGTTTCCCTTTTGGGTAGACATAATTAATTTGTTGTCCTTTACCCTTGCCTTTAGCATGCTTCCCCTTAGGAATTTCTTTAGTTAGTTTCAAAATTTCCTCATCCTTTTCACTAGAGGATGCACACTTCTCCTCTTCTTCAGATCCAAAACCTAGACCTTTCTTAATTCCAGAGGGAACTTGGGAATCTATGATTTGATCCGAGTAGGATTTTGACTTGAGCCACCCATCAATAATCATTTGACGATCGTTGAGTTGGGTGACCAGGTCATCATTCCGGAGTTGAAGTGCAGCAACCTTAGTTTCAAGGATGCGGTTTTGATCAGCAAGAGGAATCATACTTCTGATTTGGTCCTTAAGATTTGAAATTTCAGACCTCATCACAGTTTTCTCCGTCTTGTACAGATTAAGTTCATCATGAGATAAGCTTAAGGCTTTCTTAAGATTAGAAAATTGATGGATCACCATTTCAGCTTCCTTGAATATCCTTTCATGTTCCATGGGAGAAACCTCTTCCACCACCTTTTTCAAAATTTTCTTTGAAATTGCTTTTGAAGGTGGAGCATTTTTAGACGAGAAAATGGGACGTGAATACGAACAATTTCCTATCTTAATGCTAGGAGTAAGTTTGATATCATCATCCAATTTATAATTAAGAATTTTATTTGAAACCTCTTTTCCTCCATATCCTGCAACTCGACTGACTCAGAATCTGATTCATCGGAAGCATCTGCAACTAAGCAGAGATTAACATCTTCGGTTTCTTCGTCACTTCCATCATCAGAATCTGTTTCAATCCAAGTTGCTAATTCCTTGGAATTCTCTTCCTCCTCAGCAACCATTCCCTTGCGACGAGAAAATTTCGCAGGAGAGGTTTTCTTTTTCATGTATTCGTATTTGGGCTGTGGACATTCAGATGCAAAGTGACCAGGTTTTCTACAATTGTAGCATACTAGATCACTCTTTTTCTTTGTATCTCCAGCCTTAAAAAATGTTGCAGGAGGTTTGCATTTTGAAAATGTCTTTGTGAAAGGTTTTGAGGCTTTTCTAAATTTTTGAAATCATTTCACAAACATGGCAAAATCATCATCATCCATCTCGATGAGTGATGAGGTTGATATGGAAGAATCTGCAGTTTGATTGGATGTAGATGGTTTCTCCTCTTGTTCCACTACGGACATAGAAAGCGATTTAGTTTTCCCTTCAATCTCTTCGATATGATTTAATTTAAGTTCATAGACTCTAAGGTTTGCATACAAGTTACTTAACGACCAAGTATTCAAAACTTTTGAGTCTTCTAGAGAGGTAGCCTTATTAACCCATCTAGAACCTAAAGCAGATAGGAAAGTCATATTGATTTCCTTATCGGTTAAAATTTTGCCAAGAGATCTACAAGCATTAACTACCTCAACATAGCGGTCGTAGGTTTGACGCAAGGTTTCATTGGGTTTTCTGTTGAAGTTGTTGTAGGATCTTTCAACAGCATATAATTTGCTTTCCTTGCATTCGTCATCACCTTCGAGGTAGCTCTCGATGGCATCCCACATCTGCTTTGCGGTTTTGAGATACATCACTTTCTGAATAGTTGAAACGGGGAGGGTTCCAGAAATGATGTGCCTTGCCTTGCTGTCTAAGACAACTAATCTCTTCTCTTCATCTGACCACTCATCTTTTGGCTTTTTAACCTCTGGAGTTTATGCACTGGTGGTTGCATCAGTGTTGGCCTTCATTGGAATCCATGGCCCATTGACTACGCACTCCACCAGCATCTCATCTATAATTTCCAAATGAATAAGCATTCGGCACTTTCAGATGTCAAAGTGGTCTTCGTCCAAGATTGGAATGTGTGAATAGTTAACAGTTGTCATTGTCTTTGAGTTTGCCATATTGAATCGGCACACAAGCTGTTAAGCTTGAAAAACAGTGGTTTTAAAATGTGTTAGCTTTGATACCACTTGTTGGTCCCAAAGGTGGCAACAAGGGTGAAAATACAGCTAGAGGGAGGGGTGAATAGCTGTTTAAAATTTTTTGCCCTCGATTTAAAACTAATCCTCTCTACTTACAAAACCTCTTGCAGTGTATAAGACACTGCAAGTAGAGTTATAAAATGCACAGCGGAATAATAAAGTTACAAAGCGGTTTTGAGAGAGGCGGTTTGTAAAGCGATTTTGGTTTTGACAAGTGCAGTTTTACAAACAAGTGTAGTTTTGACAATGTTAACTCCAAACACTATTTCACAATAATGGATATCTAAATAAAGATCAAACAGAGAGAAAAGTAGATAATCAGTAAGCACAAGAAATATAAATGCAGAAAGTAAGAACACAATATTTGGAGTGGTTCAATCGATAAACGATCTACGTTCACTACCAAGATGGTTAGTCTTGAATTTTCAAGAGTGGTTTTACTATGAGTATGAGAGATTACAAGTTACAAAGATCGATACTCACAGCTAAAATCTATTCTATGAAGATTGAATCCTAGACTATAACCAGTGTATCTCAAATGATTAATCTATATGATTAAACAAGTGAGGTGTGTGTGTGAGAACAAGATCAAGGCTCTTTAAATCTATGAGATGTAGAGCACAATGATTCTTAAAGTGTTAAGGCTTGATTTCTGGGCTGGGGAATATTTCTTGAAGGTTGAAGATGAAGATTCAAAGGACTTATGAATTTCTGGGCAGAGCTTCAACTTCTTATGAACTCACAGCAATTTCTCAAGTATCAAGCAATCTTCAAATGAAGAAGGTTGGGGGTATTTATACCCAAGCATCAGGAATATAGCCGTTGGACACAGCTGTTGTAAGGACAGTCCTTGATGCAATCCTATTGGTCCACAGCAACCACTTTTGTCCTTTGGAACTGTTGATGCAGGTAAAGCTGATCAGACCTCAGCTGCAATCAAGGTGGTTAGGACATCTGTCACCTTTTCAAGATCCTTGCAGATCTTGTCTGAAAAGTAGTCACGTGACAAGATATGGTGGTTGACATTTGATATTGCTGACGTGGATTCCAACGGTCAAAGGAGTTCACTTCAAGTAGCCAATCATTAGAGCGGTTCTGGTGCAAAGCGGTTTGATGAGTAAGCGGTTCCACCAGAAGAGAAATTCCTTAAGTGCGGTTTGAGTATGAAACTGCAAGGCAGTTGCATGAAGCGGTTCAAAGGGATTTGCACTTAGGAGTTCAAGAGGAGTTTTAGCAGAAGGAATTCCACATGCGATTTTGCATATGCGGTTGCTTTGAGTGCGGTTCTGAAACTTCTTGAACTGCAACTTCAGATCCAATGATTCTTGTGCCAGTCTTCAAGCCTAAATTTAACCTATTATATAAAATGGACTTAGCTAAAAAATTGAAGTCTAAGCTTCATTACATAGGGTCCTAAAGTCCTTAAAATAAATAGAAGGTTATGGTATCAATCAAATCTAATACAAAATAGGAGGGTTAAAACATGTGCATACCCAACAAGTGACCCAACCCAATCCAACCTCAAATAAAATATTAATTTCTCTCACTTACACAACTCTCAATCTTATATAATATATACTCCCATCAGTGACCTGACCCAACCCAACCCAACCCAACCTTTTAATAAAATATTTATTTTTCTTTACTCCAACTTACCTAAAATACTTATCATTTTATTTTTTAAAATAATGTATTAGTAATAATATTTCTAAAATTACCCGTACAATTATTAAAAATAATTATTCATACAATTATAAATTCATAATGTACTTGACAACAAAATGAAAATAAAATAGATAAAATCAAATCAAAAATAAATTATAAAATTATATAAAATATACTAGTTTTAAATATATATTTATATAAATACATGCCACCCAATTATTGGGTGACATGTGTACACATTTTAGTGACCCAACTTGGGCCAACTTGGGGTTGACAGGCCGCCCAGGTTGCTGATTTTTCGTGACTTTCACGTTTTTTTTCTTATCCTATTCTACAACCCAAGGTGGAAGGTCACCAATGTGGGTAATCTTAGCTGTTTATGTTTTTTATACAAACATGGGATGTTTATGTTTTTTATCCAAATATGGGAGATGATTGTAAATCCTTAAGGTATGAAATCTCTCACCGATAAGTGCTTACGGAGAGCGAGTGTTGATGGCTTTTATTTTCTTAAGTACGCTTTGTTGGAAAATAAATGGGAGAAGAGGTTTGATAAGGTTTTTACACTATTACTCTCAGTCATTTTATTTGCTGTTTTACTTTTATATTCATACCATTAATCAACTTACTATTTTTTCCACTTATTTTATCTCTTATTTTATTTTTCACACTAACAAATACCTACTCCCATTAATTATTTCTCTTACTTTTCCTTATTCAGTTTTTTGTATATCTTTTGATAACTTCTGTATGATTAATTATCTAATAAAATCAAAGATGAATCTAAAGATATCATTTGGTAAGAAAAATATTTTTCGAAAGGGCGTAAAATGTTTTATTTTTTTATTATTTATTATTATTATTATTATTATTATTATTATTATTATTATTTATTATTATTTATTATTATTATTATTATATTTTTTATTTTTTTATTTTTTTATTATTATTATTCTTTTTATTATTATTATTATTATTATTATTATTATTATTATATTTTCTTATTTTTTTATTTTTTATTATTTATTATTATTATTTTTCATTATTATTTTTCATTATTATTATTATTATTTTTTTTTTATTATTTTTTATTATTATTATTATTTTATTAATATTATTTTTTTTATTTTTTTTTATTATTATTATTTTATTTTTATTTTTATTATTTTTTTTTTTTTTATTATTATTATTATTATTATTATTATTAATTTTTTATTATTATTATATTTTATTTATTTATTATTATTATTATATTATTATTATTATTTTAATTTATTTTTTATTTTTATTATTATATTATTATTATTATTTTTATTATATATTTTATTTATTTATTACTATTATTATAATTTATTTATTTTTTATTATTATTATTATTATTATTATTATTATTATTATTATTATTATTATTATAATAATGAGGAAGTAGAATGTTGTACCTTGTGAAATATGAGTTGTACATGAAGGGCACCATTTTTCGAAAAATGTTTTACTTAGGACAAGGTCATTAAGTCGTTTTACATAGGAAGGGCGTAAAATGTTTTTCGAAAAACGTTTTCTCCATTTTTCGGAAAACAACCAAACAGCGGAAAACAAGTTATTTTCCGGAAAATATTTTCCGGGGGCTCAACCAAACAACGGAAAACAAGTTATTTTACGAAAATGTGTTATTTTACGGTGAAACAAACGGGGCATTAATTTAGATCTGTAATTCAAACACCAATGGGATTTCGCCGGCAGAACTTCTACGCCAAAGATCTTTCATCGTAATCAAAGATAACATATATTAAAGGATTTCTTTCTCAAACACTGAGACTGAATTTGGCCGTAAAGTAACAAGTGATACACAATAGGGATGATCAAAACCGGTTTCGGGCCCGGTTTCGGTTCGGAAAATGTATCACCCTTAACCGGCCCGAATTTCTCACGGTTCCGGTTAATTCGGTTCCGGTTTTCTCCCCGGTTCGTCCGGTTTCGGGCTTTTTCGGGTCCTGTTCTATTGAAAAACAATGAATTTTCATCCGGTTCCGGGCTTTTTCCGATCCGGTTCACCATTTTGGTGAACCTTAACCAGCCCGACTCCAAACCTGTTCCGGTTATCTCGGTTCCGGTTTTCGTGACGGTTCATGGCGGTTCCGGGCTTTTTCGGTCCGATCCCGATCCGATTTTCCGATTCCGATCCGGTTTGGTCATCCCTAATACACAATTTGAAATTGAAAATTGGTTAATGCATCAACTAACTATTCCCTCGGTCCCATTAATATTAAACACAGTTTTGATTATTATGATTAACACATGTTAACTTTGATCAAACATTAATATCAATTTGAACATCTTAATAAAATTTTTAATATTGTTATTGATTCTCAATTTAGTAATTATCAATAACAACCACTAGAAATTATTAGAATGATTAAATTGACAATAATTTTTTGTCAAAGTTAACTTGTGTTGACCACAAAAGTCAAATGACGGAGGGCATAGGCCTCGTTTGATTTGACTTATGAGGAATTGCTTATAACTTATGATTCCCCATAGGTCATTTTTGAACCGTTTGATTTTATTTTGGGTAAAATAAGTCATAAATCATATACAAGCCAATTAAAACACAATTCTTCGTATAAGTCATAAGCATTAAGCCAATTGCTTAAGCCAAGTGTTGAATAAAAAAACACGTATGAACAGTAATAATAATAATAATAATAATAATAATAATAATAATAATAATAATAATAATAATAATAATAATAATAATAATAATAATAATAATAAATAATAATAAAAAATAATAATAATAATATGATAAAATAATGATAATAATAATAATAATAATGATAAAATAAAAAAATAAAATAAAATAAAATAATAATAATAATAATAATAATAATAATAATAAAATAATAAAAATAAAAATAAAATAATAAATAAATAATAATAATACATAATAATAAATAATAATAATAATAATAATAAAATAAAAAATAATTAAAAATAAATAAAACAATAAAATAATAAAATAATAATAATAATAATAATAAGAAATAATAAAACAATAATAATTAATTAATAAAATAATAAAAATAAAAATAATAATAATAAAATAATAATAATAATAATAATAATAATAAAATAAAAATAAAAATTAATAGTAAAAAATAGTAATAGTAATAATAATAAAATAATAATAAAAATAATAAAAATAATAAAAATAATAAAAAATAAAATAATAATAATAATAATAATATAATAATAATAATTATAAATAATATTAAAAATTAATAATAATAATAATAATAATAATAATAATAATAATAATAATAATAATAATAATAATAATAATAATAATAATAATAATAATAATAATAATAATAAAATAATAATAATAATAATGATAATAATAATAATAATAATAATAATAATAATAATAATAATAATAATAATAATAATAATAATAATAATAATAATAAAATAATAATAATAAATTAAAATAATAATTATAATAATAATAATAATAATAATAATAATAATAATAATAATAATAATAATAATAATAATAAATATACAAATAATAATAAAAATAATAAAACAATAATAATAAAATAATAATAATAATAATAATAATAATAATAATAATAATAATAATAATAATAATAATAATAATAAGTTATCATCAGCATTTTTTCAGATTATTAATTAAACAGTCATACTTACTTATGACAGTTCATCATCACTTTAAAAAAACTTAATCAAACAGTATCATTCATCAGCTTATCGGTCATAAGTTATCAGTAATAAGTAATAAGTGATCGGCATATATCAATAAGCTAAATCAAATGGGTCCTTAGTAATCAGCGGAGCTGGGCAATGCCTCATGGGAGCGGGTAATGAAAATGAGCTCATAAGTAACATCAGCAAGGTCACAACCAACAAGTGGTCCAGCCCAGTAAACTTGGTCCAATCCAGTTAAAGCTAATTAAAGCTGGCCCAAATGAATAATGCCCCAGTGAATGCACCACCACTGACCACACCAACTAGAATATTAGCTCCCACCAATTGCAATGGGGTGCAATTATGCCCTACGTCTCCTTTCTTTGGGTCAATTGCCGACGGTTTAGACGAGACCGAATGTTAAGAAACGCTGGTCCAGTTAAAGCTAATTAAAGCTGGCCGAATGTTAGGCCGAATGCACCGTCAACTATTTATTTTGATGTTGCCTGTGTATAATGATAATTTTATATTATGATTATCTTCATGTTTTAAAATAATACATTTATTTTGGGCTGAAAGAACAAAATATGAAACATACTTTTTCCTTTTTTTTTCCAATTAATTGATGCAGATCAATGGTGGAGCGGCCGTGCAGCATATTATGGAGCGGCCGTGCAAGGTTACGGCATCTGCAAACAGTCTTCAACGTATTTTAGGGTTTTTATGAAATAATTAGTTATGATATTTTGATCTTTTCATTTATAAGTTGTTTTAGGGTTTTCTTTACAATAATTTAGGGTTCGTTTGATTCAGCTTATTAATATGTGCTGATGACTTATTACTTATAACTGATGACTTATGACTGATGAGCTGATGAATGATGCTGTTTGATTTTTTTTTTTTTGAAGTGCTGATGATCTGTCATAAGTAAGTATGACTGTTTGATTAATAAGCTGAAAAAGTGTTGAAATAAAAATATAAAGACTAAAATAATAATAATAATAATAATAATACCTCCGTCCCACCTCAATTGATTCACTTTCATTTTTGGAACGTCCCACCTCAATTGATCAATTCCTTAAATGGAAAGTTTTTCATATATTTATACCCTTATCATATCCATATATTTACAAAAAAATCATTCATTATACCCACTTTAACTTACTATTCCTCTCACTCATTCTCTCTCCTATTAAATATTTTTAATTTTTACATTCTCTCTCCTATTCCCTACCACACATTTAACTTTTACATTCTCTCTCCTCTAATTTCTACCCACTTTATTTATTTTTCTTAAAAATCCGTGAAATTTATAGATGGACCATTTGAGGTGGGACGGAGGGAGTAATTATTATTATTATTATTATTTTATTATTATTTTATTATTTTATTATTATGATTAATTTTTATTATTATTATTATTACTATTAGCCAAAAACTTGTAAAAAATGCGTTTTTTTGTGAGCTTAACAAAAAACGTATTTTTATTCCGCATCTAAGAACAATCCAATCTCTCTCTCTCTCTACTCGCAGTCTATCTCTCTCACTAAACGCAAACAGGTCCATCGTTCTTCACCGGTCTTCCTCACCAACCCAATCGCCGGCGACCCCATTCCCTTTCAATCCTCCTCACCGTTCTACCTCCCTCACCGATCTCGCTCTCTACCCTAAATCAATAGCCCACCGCCGTTCCCTGCTCTCCACCCAAAACAACGACCGTCTTCCTCACCAACCCATTCACCGGCAAGCCAAGTCCAACCCCAACCTCCATCACCGTTCCATATCTCTCAACCTCCAATCTCAATCCCCCTCGGCCAATCGCACCTACTAGCTCCGGCCCTGTTTCAGTCATTAGCGTCACTCCGCCCAATTCAAGCCGAGGTAGTCACGAACCCAGCAAGCTCTCTCTCTCTCTCCAGCAGAGAATTGGGGATTTTGAAACTGGAAGAGATTTTTATCTTCTTTTGATCGATTTTGAATTTCACAAATGAAAATGTGCGTGAAATGTGTGTTGGTAGAGTGCCAGCAAGGTTAATGGTGAGTGCCAGCAAGGTGTAGAATGGTGTGCAGGGGACTGGGTAATTAGATGCCAGTGCATGTGTTTTGGAGTGCCAATACATGTGTTTTGGATTGCCAGTGCATGTATTTATGAGTGCCAGTGCTTGTGTTTTTGAGAGCCAGCAAAAATTATTACCAGTATTTTTTAGTGCCAGTGTATGTGTTTTTGAGTGCCAGTGCATGTGTTTTTGAATGTTAATGCATGTGTTTTTGAATGCAGTGCTTGTGTTTTTCAGAGCCAGCAAAAATGTTAGTGTAATAAAGTGCAAGTGTTACTGTAACAGAGTGCCAGTGTGAAGAGTGCCAGTTCATGTATATAAAAATGTCTGTGTAAAAAGCGCCAGTGCCAGTTTAACAAAGTGCCAGTGCCAGTTTACACTGGCACTTTGTTAAACTGGTATTGACACTTTTTTTACTGACACTTTGTCACACTGGCACTGACACTTTGTCACACTGGCACTTTGTTAAACTGGAACTGACACATACGGAAAAACACAAAACACGTTTTTTCTAAGTGCCAGAAAAAATGCGTTTTTTTATAAGACCAACTCTTATTATTATTATTATTATTATTATTATTATTATTATTATTATTATTATTATTATTATTATTATTATTATTATTATTATTATTATCATTATCATTATTATTATTATTATTATTATTATTATTATTATTATTATTATTATTATCATTATTATTATTATTATTATTATTATCATTATTATTATTATTATTATTATTATTATTATTATTATTATTATTATTATTATTATTATTATTATTATTATTATTATTATTATTCTTGTTCATACTTTACTCTTCACAAGTGCTTTTTTGATTCAGCACTTTGCTTACTGCTTATGACTTATAAGGGAACTAATAAAAGCCCATGTCCGAGGACACGGGGAAATTTAAAAAAAAAAAAATTAAAAAAAAAATCATCATTTATACTATAGATAAAAAAGACTATTGCAACAAAATTGGAAACTGTTGAGATGGCCCAGCATTTTTTAAAAAAATAATTAAACCTATACACCTAATTTAAAAAAAACTCCATTTTTTTGGCACCCTAACCCGTGTTAACTAGAAAAATGCAGTTTCAAGACTTTTACACTTCGAAATAGAGTGAATATCAAAATTCATTTTTTCACTTGGTCACCCAAAACCAACTACAGTATTCAGTTCCCCCTTCCAAGATCTCTCAAGTCCCATTTTTTTTCTAATATAAATTTTCTTTGAAATAGAGAGAGAAACCATCAGAACAATACATCAATGATAACACCAAACAAATTGGTGTTTTTCAGACGACCGTCGTGAGATGAAGTCCAAAAATCATCATTTAAGTTCTTTAATATTAATATAAATTTCATATAAATAAGCAAAAATAAAAGAGCTTATACAAACATACGATTATCGGAACATCGGTAGTTAAAGCGACGACGTCGGCGACGATATTGAGGATCGCTTAGATTTGGTTGAAACGGCCATTACTCTCACGTTCTTTCTCCTTTTCTATCTTGTACTCATTTCTTTCTTAATGTTGTTCCTCCACCTCCAGATCTCATTTAATAGTAGCTCCACACCTCAATCTATGTCTCCACATTCGCCGCCCACCTATAAAGCACCGCCGCCGACATCAAACAACCTCTGTTTTGCTTTCTCCTTTTCCTCAAGTCCGTCGATTCTGCAAAAAAAAAAAGAAGGAGTTTTCATATACCCATGTCCATCTACCCCAATTTTTTTACTTATCTCTCATCCAATTCCGGCTAACTGCTCGGCGTCGCCTTTATTAAGGATCAGAATGATCCTCCAAAATCATAGCACAATATCAGCAAGGATCAGAATGATCCTCCGAATTCACAGCACTATCTCAGTTATTCTTATTTCCTTATTTGTAGGAGTTGACAATGTAAATATAGTTATTATTTGTTAGCAATATTAGTGATTAGGTATATCTCTTATTTTTTGTATTTTGATCATGTAAATCTCTAGCCTAAGATAAACATCTAAGTTGTATATATTGTAAACAAATGATCAATATCAGTCAAGTTTTGCAATTGCTTTTATGGTATCAGAGCAAACACGATCATTTTTCTCCCACCAGCAGCACCTCTACCTCACGCCTCCACATGGCTGCCCAAAGCTCCTCTGCACTACCCAACCCAGCAGAGCCAAACCAACCTATTCTTCTTGTCAACCTTGCTAATTGCAAGACCTTAACACCCCTCACCTATCTTGCCTGGTCCTCCCAATTTACCTCCATCCTATATGGCCTTGATCTCCTTCAATTCGTTGATGGAACTCACAAACAACCTCTGAAATCCATCACAGCCGATGGTATGGAAAGCCCCAACCCTGCTCTTGTTACTTGGAATAGGCAAGATCGCCTAATCCTTGGTGCCCTTCTTGGCACCCTGGATAACTCAGTTGCCCCCCTTGTTTCTCATGCGACCACATCCAACGAAGCTTGGAACATTCTAAAGAAAACCTATGCCAATCCTTCTCGTGGCCACATCCTTCAATTGAAAGACCACCTAGATTCCATCAGTAAATCCAACCTCACAATCACTGAATACATGCAAACTGTTAAGTCTTGCATTGACAAACTTGCTCTCTTAGGCAAACCCATGGACCCGGAAGATGTAATTGCTAAGGTTCTCAAAGGCTTAGAATATGATGATTTCAAACCCATCATTGACTCTGTTAGGGCCAGGGACAACCCCATATCCTTTGAAGCCCTCCACAAAAAGCTCATACACCATGAACTCACCCTAAAACACCATCCCTCCCCTACCACACCTGCCTTTCCTGCCTCTGTTCATGCAGCCTTCTCCCATCCGCCACCATTCCAGCCTTGGCCAAACCCAAATCAGCCCCTCCTTCCCACCCCTCCTCAATCCCGTACCAATACTGCTGCCCCCTTTAAAGGGAAGTGTCAATATTGTCGCTTTGTGGGTCATGTCATCTCGCAATGTCGCCAATTCAAACGAGATTTCCCTATGGTCACCTTCCCTCCGCCTCCTTCAAACCACCGCCAATCTCGCCCTACTCAGAAGATCACTCCTCAGCCCAAGCTCACACTGCCACTTCCTCTCGACAATCCCTCTCCGCTCCTTGGCTTGTGGACAGCGGAGCCACAAATCACATCACCAACAATCTCTCTACTCTCTCCCTTCATCACCCCTATGATGGCACAGACGATGTTATCATTGGAGATGGTTCCTCTCTCCCCATCTCCAATATAGGTTCTTTCTCTTACACTACCTCTATCTCTTCTCTTCTCTTTAATAATGTACTGCATGTTCCCTTAATTTCCCGCAATATCTTGTCCGTTTCTCAGTTTTGCAAGGATAATAATGCCACTATCTCTTTCTCACACTCTTCTTTTTTCATAAAGGAACTCTCGACCAACCGCATTCTCCTCCAAGGAACATGTGATCGTGGTGTCTACACATGGAATCCGTCCTTCTCTCCTCAAGCTCACACTAGCTCCGCCTCAACTCTCAAGTCTTGGCATCATAGACTAGGCCACCCCTCCCTTCCTATTGTCTCGTTTTTGAATAATAAATTTTCCTTATCTATTCCTAGTGGTTCCTTTAATTTTTGTAATCCTTGCAATATTAATAAAAGTCACAAACTTCCTTTTGCTACTTCTTCTCTACACTCTCACGCACCTCTTGATTTAATCTTTTCGGATGTATGGACATCTCCCGTACACTCCTATGACAATTACAAATATTATGTCATCTTCGTTGATCATTTCACAAAATATACTTGGCTCTATCCACTAAAACACAAATCCGACACCTTCTCCACCTTCACTCGGTTTCGTGCCCTAGTTGAGAAATTCTTTTCTAAACCCATTCTCCAAGTTTTCTCCGACAATGGTGGAGAATATCTAAAACTTACTCCGTCTCTTCTTAACAATGGTATTTCCCATCTCACATCTCCTCCCCATACCCCTGAACACAACGGCTTCGCCGAACGTCGCCATAGACACCTAGTTGAAACTGGCCTCACCTTGCTCTCTCATGCAAACCTTCCTCTAAAATTTTGGCCTCATGCCCTCACCACAGCAGCCTACTTAATTAACCGCATGCCCACTCCCACCCTTCAAAATGACTCTCCGTTCCTCCGCTTATTCAACACTGCCCCTAATTACACCAAACTCCGCTCATTTGGGTACCTTTGCTACCCGTGGCTTCGCCCCTATGCCCCACCCAAACTAGCCCCCAAATCTACTCCATGCATATTCATTGGCTACTCCTCCTCCCAAAGTGCTTACCATTGTTTAGACCCAACTTCAAACCGTATATATACCTCTCGCCATGTCAAGTTCGTTGAATCTGAATTTCCCTATACCACCCTAACCTCCTCCACTCCTACACAGTTAATGACTCCAAATGAATGGTGTTCCCTTACAATCCCAATTCTCACAACTTCCCACCCTTCCCAGCCTACTGCCGAAACACACCCCTCCTCCCCACTCTCTGTCGATCCCAGTCCAAGCACTACAACAGCTACTACTCCCATCCCAGCCACTCTTGTCCCATCCCAGCTCACTACTACCCCTCCTACTGTAACAACCTCAGCCGACACACCACCCTCTCCTTCTGTAACAACCTCAGCCGACACACCACCCCCCAACTCCCCTCCTCCAACCCGAACCATAATTATCCGAATGTCCAACAACATAGAAAACCCAATCCCAAATATGCCTCTCTAGCTACCCTCACTAATCCCACCTCCCTTCCCACCTCCACAAAACAAGCCCTTGCCACCCCTCACTGGCATGCCGCCATGCGTGAGGAATATGATGCCCTCATGCGCAACCATACTTGGACTCTTGTTCCCTCTCACGAAGCACCCAACATCATCGGGTGCAAGTGGGTCTTTCGTGTTAAATACAATCCTGACAACACCATCTCAAAATATAAAGCTCGTCTTGTGGCAAAGGGATTCCACCAAAGGCCCGGACTTGACTACTCTGACACCTTCAGTCCCATAGTTAAACCGGTGACCATTCGTCTCATTCTTTCTCTTGCAATTACCTAAGGTTGGTCTCTTCGCCAACTTGATATAAACAATGCCTTTCTACAAGGTAATCTTTCTGAAACCGTTTTTATGTCCCAACCCCCGGGTTTTCTGAACAATTCCAACCCTTCCTTTGTCTGTCGGCTTTCAAAGGCCATCTATGGCCTTAAACAAGCACCCCGTGCGTGGTACACCGAACTAAAATCTTTTCTCATTTCCTTTGGATTCACCACTTCCCTCTCAGATCCATCTCTCTTCACCTACACAACACACTCCAGTCGTCTTTTTCTACTTGTCTACGTCGATGACATTATTGTCACTGGCCCCTCCGACTCATTTCTAACGTCCTTCATCACAACCCTTGCTTCTCGCTTCTCTCTAAAAGATCTTGGTCCTCTTTCTTATTTTCTAGGAGTCGAGGTCACACCCAATTCTCATGGTCTTCTACTGTCTCAGTCTAAATACATTAATGATCTTCTAGCCAAGCACAACATGGACAACTTAAAACCTTCTTCCACCCCCATGAACTTCTACCCACTCCTTTCAGCCAATCCTAGAACACCCATTTGTAATCCGTCTGACTACCGTGCCATAGTTGGTGGTTTGCAATATTTATCTCTTACTCGTTCGGACATTGCTTACCCGGTCAATAAACTTGCTCAATTTATCCATCACCCTCAGGAAAATCATTGGGCAGCTCTCAAATGCCTTCTTCGATATCTTCACGGCACTATTCACATAGGTCTTCAACTCTTCAGAAGTTCTCCCCCCGTTCTTCACGGCACTATTCACATTGGTGTATCTTGGGCGCAACCTCATTGCTTGGTCCTCCAAGAAACAACGGGCCCTTGCTCGCTCCTCAACGGAGGCTGAATTTCGTGCTGTGGCAGCTACTACAGCTGAACTTATGTGGATTCAAAACCTTCTCTCTGAACTCGCTCTCAACCCCGCAGCACCACCTGTCATTTACTCTGACAATCTCGGAGCAGCTAACTCTTCAGCCAACCCCATTTTTCACTCACGTATGAAGCACCTTGCTCTAGCATTACATTTTGTGCGCGAACAAGTTCAACAAGGAAGGCTCCGAGTTCAGCACATATCCGGATACAACCAACTTGAAGATGCTCTCACTAAACCGCTGTCCCGAGTTCGTTTCCTGTCCCTTATTTCCATGATTGGACTCTATTCCAAACCGTCCAACTTGAGGGAGCGTATTAAGGATCAGAATGATCCTCCAAAATCATAGCACAATATCAGCAAGGATCAGAATGATCCTCCGAATTCACAGCACTATCTCAGTTATTCTCATTTCCTTATTTGTAGGAGTTGACAATGTAAATATAGTTATTATTTGTTAGCAATATTAGTGATTAGGTATATCTCTTATTTTTTGTATTTTGATCATGTAAATCTCTAGCCTAAGATAAACATCTAAGTTGTATATATTGTAAACAAATGATCAATATCAGTCAAGTTTTGCAATTGCTTTTAGCCTTCTCTTCTCGTCAAATGGTCCGATTTCGTCTGTCAACATACTTATTTCAAAAAGAAAAGAAGGAGGATTAGATTCTTGAAAATATGTGTTTCGATCTGTGTACTGTGTGAGTTTGTGTGTGTTTATTTTGTTTGAGTTTGTGCGTGTGTGATAGGAGGGAGGAATGGATTAAAGAAATAAGAGCTTGGGAAGGAAGCTATTTGAATTTGAAATTGCTGAGTTGAGAAACATGTGTAAGGTTTGAGGGGAAAATATTTTTTTTTTTAAAGGGAGGGCAAAATGAGAAAGGGACAAAAAAGAGGGGGGGGGGCAAAATGGTCAAATGGCCGAATGGAACTGTTCATGCTACAGTGGAAGGACTGCTTCCATTTATACTATAGATTGTGCTTTAATTGACTTGTACATGACTTATGACTTATTTAACCAAAAATGAAATCAAATAACACAAAAATGACTTACGAAAAGTAATAAGTCAAAAACACTTGTAAATAAGTTATATCAAACAGGCCCTACATTGTTCACAAAATACTCACTTTGTTTCGAAAATTTTGATCTACTTTTACTTTATGTTAATGCAATCGATCCTTAACTATAATTTTCTGAAAACCTAATAATTTTTATGCAACTTAAACAATATTGTTTTATAGTAACTTTAACACTGAATCGATAGCATTTTTTAGAATTGCAAAACTATAATTTAATTTTTATAAAATTCTAGTAAAGATCGATTGAATGAGGTAGTTGAATATGAAAATGAAAAGTGAGACAAAAAAAATTTCGGGGGAAGAGGGAGTATGTAGGACGTTAAATAGGTCTAACTATAGCCATTCATTTCTATTCCAAAATTTCCATACATATAGACTGTTTTTCTCCCTGTGAGTAATACTACCTCCGTCCCATTATTCGAAGTATCCCAACTTTTCTTTTTGAGTGTCCCATTTAAAATATCTCAACTCAAAAAAAGAAAGTTTTTTATTACTTTTTTATTTGTGGAACCCACTTGTCATACTCACAATAAATATCCACTAACTATTCCCTATCCCACTTTCTCTTTCTTACATCATTTTTCATACTCACAATATTTATTTTAGTATATACTTTTTGCATTATATATATTCATTCCTTAATTTCCATACAATACTATATTTGGGACATTTCGACAGGAATGGAGGGAGTAGCATGGAGTCATTAACTTCTTCATCTTCGGCCAAAGAAGCTAAGCTTGACATAGTAATGTTTCCATGGTTAGCCTTTGGTCACATGATTCCATTCTTATCCATATACTCCCTCCCTCCGTCAGGGCCGGCCTTTAGCATGAGCGAGGTGAGCGCTCGCACAGGGCCGCAAAATTTCAAGGGACACCAAAAAAAAAAAAAAAACCATTATATACCATTGATCGAGTCCATTCGTCTGATCGATCGCCATCGGCTCCTCGTCTTCCTCAATCCTCCTCCTCCATTAAATCAATCGGCTCCAATTATTCACCCTCCCCCACTCCCTCTGTTGCAGCGTTGCTCCTCTCACAGCAATCGCCAATCGATACTCTCTCCCGCCATCAAACCCTAGCCCAGCGCCAGCGGCCAGCACGTCCTCCACCCCACTTCCCACACCAAATTTGAAAAATTCAATCAAAGTTGATTCATCTAAATCTGCGATTACAATTTCCCACACCAAATTTGAAAAATTCAATCAAAGTTGAGTCTTTTTGGATTATCAAAATCCTGTCTTGATTGATCGAATTTGGAAATGGAGACACAGAGGATCGTGGAATTTCCACACAAGAACATGGATAAGCGACCAAGGAAGCGACCTCGTTTAACTTGGGATATGGCCCCACCAATTCCCCCTCCCCCCAAGGTTGTCTGATCAATTTAATCCAAGTCCATTTTCTTTTTACTGTGTGTGTGTGTGTTTTCAAGCAATTTGTGTTTTTTGTTCATTTTTGGCTTATTTGACTTTAATTTCCTTGAATTTGATATTATACTTTGTTGGATATTAGATCCGTGCTTTTGCTTGTTTTTAATTTTGCTGTAATTTGAACTAGGTGGGTGTATGGATCTTAATTAGTTTGATCAATTTGTTTTCTGTATTATTAGATTTAGAATATTTTTTTTTATTTATTATTAATAATAATCTCAATGTTTTGTAGCTTTAAGTTCCTCTATTTTGCTAGAACTGAGTATCCCTTTTTAAAATCTACTGAACACACACACACAAAAGTATACTATACTCCCTCCGTTCCACAACAAGTGACACAGTTACTGTTTCGCACGGAAATTAAGGAAAAAGTGAAAAGGTTGATGTGTTGTAAGTGTAGATAGTTGAGTAGGAGAAAGAATGAGTGGAGAGAATAGTAAATTATAATGGTGTTGTGAGTATTAAAATAATGTAGAAGAGAGAATGAGTGAAAGGAATAGTAAAGATTCTTTGTCATTTTAGAAAGTGTGACTTATTAGTGGGACGCCCAAAATAGCAAAGTGTGTCACTTGTTGTGGGACGGAGGGAGTATATTATATACACACTGTATATCTTTAGACAAGAGAGGTAAGTCAGCTTGTGAATTCATTAGTATTTTATTGTAAGAATATAATTTTAAAATATTGCTATTATAACATATTTTCTTGCATTTTATTTTTTGTAAGTGTTTTTGGGATCTCATTTTGAACTTTGCACAGGGCCTCTAAATTATGAGAACCGGCCATGCCCTCCGTCCCATAATAATTTACTCATTTACTGTTGAGAATGAAAAATAAAAAATAATGTTATTAAAATAGGAGTTGTGAGTGAGTAGGAGAGAGAGTGAGTGGGGAGAATAGTAAATTTGAAAAGTGTTGTGAGTATAACAAGTGGATCGCATGAATAAAGAAGTATTAAAAAATTTATTTTTTAGGAAAGCATGACTTTAAAGTAGGACGCTCAAAATAGAAAAATGGGTAAGATAATATGGGACGGAAGGGATATATTGTAAGTAAGAAGTTTATCATAAAATCCTATCCAGAATTCAATTGACAAATAAGAATGTGACATATGGCAAATAGATAAATATTTAAAAAAATAATTAATACTCTATTAAATAATGCGGGGCTCACAAAAATTATTAGTGAGATATTAAAATTTTTTCAGGGGATAGTGATTTAATTTTTGATTTAATTTTTCCATATATATAGACTGTTTTTCTCCCTATGAGTTATAGCATGGAGTCATCAACTTCTTCATCTTCGGCCAAAGAAGCTAAGCTTCACATTGTAATGTTTCCATGGTTAGCCTTTGGTCACATGATTCCATTCTTAGAACTCTACAAACTCATAGCCCAAAAGGGTCACAAAATCTCTTTCATTTCCACTCCAAAAAACATCGATCGCCTTCCCAAACTTCCTCCAAACTTAGTCCCCTTCATTAATTTTGTCAAAATTCCTCTATCAGCTGTCGAAAATCTCCCAAAAGAAGCCGAGGCCACATCCAATCTGCCATACGACAAGGTCAAGTATCTTAAACTAGCTTACGACGGGCTCAAAGATCCGGTGACTAGCTTTCTAAAAGCTTCATCGCCGGATTGGGTGTTTTTCGACTTTGCCCCCTTTTGGGTTGCCCCCATTGCTTAGGTCTCAATATTTCTACGGCTTTCTTCAGTATTTTCATTGCTGCTTCCTTGGGGTTTTGGGGATCTTCAGAAGCTTTGATTGAAAATTCCCGAACCAAACCCGAGGATTTTATAGTTCCTCCTAGCTGGGTACCGTTTGAAACTAATGTGGCGTTTAAGATGTTTGAGATTTTGCACATTTTTGAGCATAGCATAGCCAAGGAGGATGACAAAGTCACCGATGTGTACCGTGTCGGGGTCACCCTACGCGACTGCGACATTGTAGCCGTGAGGGGATGTACCGAATGTTGGAACTTGTGTATGGCTTCTTTAAGACTTAACAGAAAAACTGACAGCAAAAGTAACGGAGATTGAAAAACAAACTAATTCAAGTCGAGTCTTGTATTTAATACAATCTCCGTAAGAGTTATTTGTCCCTTACTTTGGTGCTTACGGTTGTATGACAAAACTCTAGTAAGATAAAACGACTTACTATTAGTTATAAGGAGCACTCCAATATAACTAATCTAACGAACAACACAAGGTTTTAGAACTTTGGACTTGAAAGATTGAATGCAACAATATGCAATGATTTGGGTATGTTTAATCTATCTCTCTAGAGGGTAAAAGGCTCAGAATGACTGTGTATGTAAATTGAAATTCGGAGGGGAAGTATATAAAGAGAATCAAAGGGTTTGGTGGCTTTTCCCTTGAAAAGTCACAACTTTTCGGGTATAACAGCACTTGCACGGCCGTGTCCGATGAGCACGGCCGTGCAAGGCAATATGCACGGTCGAGTTCATGGCTCTGCACGGTCGAGTGGCAAGGCAAGGCACGGTGCACGGCCGTGTCCTAGACACTTGCACGGCCGTGCAGAAGCTTCTTCAGCCTGCTCGTCAGCCCTTTAGCCACAACAAGTCCACACCAATTTTGGGACCAACCCAAAACACACTTTGACCCAATATTTAAGTTACAAATCATTTGTCATTAATTTCTCATTCACACGGAAATGGTTTTGAGACATTAAATGAGTTATATATAATCTACAACAAATGTAGATTACCATTTGTAACTAGTTCCGTTAACACATAACGAACTTCCGTTAGAAACTAGATCAATGTTAAGTTAAACTTAACTTTCCGTTATCCATTTCCAACAATCCCCCACATGAATGACAATTAATGCATGTATGCAAATTCGTCCAAAGTTCCGGCGAACTATTATTACATCGGGATAGATAGCTTGTGGCCTTGAATCTTCCCTAGTGAAATATTATCGGATATACTAGCCATTTGGTAGCGAGTCGCTTTGAACCGTGAGTTGTCGGGTGTATACCAAGACAATAATACTCACATAATAACAGCTCTAACAATTGTTGTTCTCACGTTTTGTCCATTTTTGGCCCTGGACCGTATCTCATTCATAAGCGTTCATTTAGAGGCGGCCTTATTACCTCTCACTTATATAGGTGATTCTCACTATAAGGAGTATCATGCACTACTCCACCCGTAGGTATAGAAATCATTAAAAGTTTTCTCAACTTAACCTTACCACTGCTGCATGTGCTTGTACTTAGATGTTCTGGGAATGAGTATTCAACATCTCCAGGTTAATAAACCGAGTTGTTGTTTCCAAGTAACTCTACTAGAACTTATAACTTGGTTGTCTCATTGAACCAAGGGCCTGGGATCTCCATTTCTCAAGGTTGAGTGTCCGCTATAAGTTCTTTTGTTGTGGGTTTTAAACCCATTCCCCTTAACAGTTTATACATTTGATCTCTATTTATACCTTTGGTAAATGGATCCGCTAAGTTATCACATGATTTTACATAATCAATGGTGATAACGCCATTCTTGATCAACTGTCTAATGGTATTGTGTCTACGACGAATATGTCTAGACTTACCATTGTACATACTATTCTGTGCCCTTCCAATTGCTTGATTGACTATCACAATGGATTAGTACGGCGAGCGCGGAGTTTGCTCCAACAAGGAATATCCTCCGGGGAAGTTCTTAAGCCATTACGCTTCTTCCCGACTTTATCCAAAGCTATAAACTCGTATTCCATCGTGGATCGGCTATACATGTTTATTTGGAGGATTTCCATGACACTTTGCTCCTCCACCTATTGTGAATACATATCCACTTGTGGACTTAGAGTCTTTCGTGTCCGATATCCAATTGGCATCACAGTATCCTTCTAATCCGCTGGATATTTATTGTAAAGTATCCCATGGTTTAATGTATACTTTAAATATCTTAGTACTCTCATTAGTGCTTTCCAATGATCGGTACTAGGATTGCTTGTGAACCTACTTAGTTTGCTTACTGAATATGCAATATGCGGATGAGTACAATTCGTTAAGTACATCAGACGCCAATTATTCTTGCATATTCCGAGTTGAGAAAGCTGGTTCCCCTTTGTTCTTGGCTAAATGTAGAGCCAAGTCTACGGAGTGTCTTAGCGGAGGGTCATCAAAGACATTGAATTTCCGAAGAACATTCTCTAGGTAATGGGATTGTGAAAGAACTAATCCTTCAGGATGTTCTAGAGATCTTTATCCCTAATATTACATCAGCTAACCCCATGTCTTTCATGTCAAAGTTCTTCTTTAACATGCCTTTGGTATTCATGATCAAATCATGATTACTTCCCATTATGAGCATGTCGTCTACATAAAGACAAACGATAACGAATGATTCAGATGTTCCTTTAATGTAGACACACTTGTCACATTCATTGATCTTGAATCCATTCGATAACATGGTTCTATCGAACTTCTCATGCCATTGTTTAGGTGCTTGTTTTAGTCCATACAAGGACTTTACGAGTTTACACACCTTCCTTTCTTTACAGGGAACCACAAACCCTTCGGGTTGTTCCATGTAAATTTCTTCATCAAGTTCTCCATTTAGGAAAGCAGTCTTCACATATATTTGGTGTATCTCAAGATTATGCACTGCTGCAATAGCTATGAGAACACGAATTGATGTGATCCTTGTGACAGGGGAGTATGTATCAAAGAAATCATATCCCTCTTCTGTCTAAAGCCTTTGGCAACTAGCCTAGCTTTGTACTTATCGATTGATCCATCCGCCTTATACTTCCTTTTTAAGGATCCATTTGCAACCTAATGGTTTGCAACCTTGGAGGGAGATTAACTAATTCCCAAGTGTTGTTGAGCATTATGGATTCAATTTCGATTTGTTAATAGCTTCTTTCCGAACGAACTATACTGGACCGGATAAAGCTTCTTTAACGATTCTTTGGTTTGTTTTCTAACATGTAAGATAGAAAATCAGGACCAAAAGACTTTTCCACTCTTGTCCTTTTGCTACGTCTCGGTTCTTCATCTTCTATTTGAGAAGGACCGGTTGTAGACTCATATGTTCTCTTACTAGAACCTACATCTTTCACAGTCCTTGCTTAACCGGAAAAATGTTTTCAATGAATACCGCATTCCTTGATTCTATAGTAGTTCCTACATGCATATCAGGAATGTCCGATTTGTGCACTATGAAACGGTAGGCACTACTATTATTGGCATATCCAATAAAGATACAGTCAATGGTCTTTGGACCAATCTTGACTTGTTTCGGCTTAGGTACTTCAACCTTGGCCAAACACCCCCACACTTTAAGGTATTTAAAACATGGCCTACGATTATGCCACAATTCATAGGGCGTTTTATCAATACCTTTCTTGGGTATTTTATTAAGAACATAATTAGAAGTGAGTATTGCTTCCCCCAAGTTGTCGGGTAAGCTTTGACCCGATCAAAAGCGCGTTCATCATCTCTTTGAGAGTACGGTTTTTGCGTTCAGCAACTCCATTAGATTGAGGGGTATATGGAGCCGTTGTTTGATGAATTATGCCGGATTCCCAACATAATCCTTCAAACGGTGCTTCATATTCTCCACCTCTATCGCTTCTAATTTTCTTAATTTTCAAGTTAAGTTGATTCTCAACTTCTTTCTTATAAGTCTCAAAAGCCCCTAAGGCTTCATCCTTACTTCTTAAGAGATAGACATAGCAATACTTAGTGCAATCATCTATAAATGTAATGAAGTACTTTTTACCTCCTCGAGTTTGCACTAGTTTTAAATCACATATGTCGGTGTGAATTAACTCGAGAGGAGTTGTGTCTCTTTGTATGGCATTAAATGGCGATTTTGTCATTTTTGCCTCAACACAAACTTCGCACCTATTAGTCGAGTCGGATTTAGTCATTTGGATTAAATCTTGTCTCGCTAATTTCTTAATGGTGTCGAGGTTTACATGTCCTAATCTATCATGCCATAAATTAGAACTTTCCGACAAGTAAACATAAGGAACACAACTTTTATTCATCGCATCTTGGCGGATCACAGTCATTACATTCAATTTAAAAAGGCCCTCCTCGAGGTAACCCTTTCCAAGAAACAAACCATTCTTGGTTAGTACAAATTTGTCGGATTCGAATACTAGTCTAAAACCGGCCTTACTAAGCAAAGCGCCGGACACCAAATTTTTACGAATGTCTGGAACATGCAGCACATCCAACAAGGTTACTTCTTTTCCGGAAGTCATCTTCAAAATCACGTTTCCAATGCCTTGAACATCGGAGGTCGCAGAATTTCCCATGTAAAGCTTTCTTCCGGAGATGGGAGTATAGGAGGAGAAACTTTCCTTGTTACCACAAATATGGCGGGTAGCACCGGTATCTATCCACCACGATTTAGGGTTCTCCTCCAAATTTGCAACGTTGGCTTCAAAGACAACCGCTGCAAAGTCTAGGTCCATGTGGTCAACATTGTTCGCTTCTTTCTTCGGGAGACGACAATCCCTTGACAAGTGGCCCGGTTTGCCACAATTATAGCAAGACCCCTTGAACTTCTTAGAGGTCTTCTTCTTCAGTTTCTTAGCATTCCCGGCAGTTTCGGAATGCTTTCTCTTGGTGCCACTCGTGCTAGCCTCGGCGAGATTGACCTTAGCCTCCATCTTGCCTTTAGCAACTTTGGTCTCATTCATTCTATTGTTCTCTTCTATTTGAAGACGAACAACAATGTCTTCCAAGTACATCTCCTTGCGTTTATGCTTGAGATAGTTCTTGAAATCCTTCCACGAAGGAGGCAACTTTTCAATGATAGAAGCCACCTTAAATGGATCATTCATGATCATCCCCTCGGCATCAAGCCCATGTAGAATGATTTGGAATTCATCTACTTGAGTTGTTACCGATTTGGAATCGACCATCATAAAGTCAAGATACTTACCAACGACAAATTTCTTTGACCCGGCATCCTCGATCTTGTACTTCCTTTCCAAAGTGTCCCACAACGCTTTGGCTAACTCGACTGTACTATACACATTGTATAGTGCATCGTCAAGTCCATTTAAGATATAATTCTTACAAAGAAAATTACCGTGAGACCAAGCCTCCTTTGCCATTTGCCTTTGGGGGTCCGGATCACTTTTTTCTACCGCCGGAGGATCTTCCTTTAAGAAGCGGTGCAATGTAACGACCCCAACCCTAGGCATTTATTTTAATATTATATTAGATGCTTTTAATATTTATGCTAGCTTTTTGTGTTCAATCATGTCTTTAAATTCGTAAATTAAGATAAATTGGGTGAGTAGTAAGATTGGAATCTTTTGAGAATTTATTGGATATTAAATAAAGAAATTTGGGGAAATAATAAAAAGGGAAATAAGATAAATAGTGCAAGGAGGTTATTTGAGTAGGATGAATTTTGGGTTAAGGATTTATTTTAAATTAAAAAGGATGAAAGCCATGGGTTTTTAAAGTTCTTGAAGGGGGGGCCATTGGTCTTGCTCCTTCCTAGCATGCCAAGTGGCACCTCCATCCCCTCCTCTTACTCCCCCCATATCCGGCCCCTCCCCCCCTCCTTTACCCTCCTCACATTACCTCCTTCTCCTTCATTCATCCTTCTTCTTCAACCTAGAGAAAATAGAGAGAACCTCCATTGAAGTCCTCTTTGCCCAAGCCTTGAAGTCAAGCATTTCTTCACCAAAAATCAAGTCTAGGAGCACCATTGGAGTTGGATCACCTAGAGGAAGTCATCTAGCTAGAAAGATCAACATTTCCTTATAAAATCCAAAGGTGAGTTATTATGACTTCTTTTCTTTGTATGCTCATAAATGA
Source organism: Adenophora triphylla var. japonica (assembly GCA_022495995.1). Classification (NCBI taxonomy): domain Eukaryota; kingdom Viridiplantae; phylum Streptophyta; class Magnoliopsida; order Asterales; family Campanulaceae; genus Adenophora; species Adenophora triphylla. The sequence continues at coordinate 238,436 of JAFEMH010002937.1, read as the reverse complement.
TTTGATGTTGTGGTTGTTATTAAAATGGTTGTTTGATACCTTGGAAAACATTCTTGGAGATGGGGAATTAGTTAATGTTATGGAATGTTAATGTTGTTCATAAGAAATGATTAAGATTGTAAGAAAATGTGTTGAGTTGGATTTAGATGATTAAATTCATGCCTTGGAAACTTTAATGGGGGATGGATGTTTAGTAAATGAGATAGGTTGATGTTAATGTTCAAAGAAGAAAATCTAGAAAGGTTAAACATGAAATGGGTGGGAAATTAAGTGGTAAATAATCTAAGTATATGTTATCTTGGAATTGGATAATTTAAGTTGAAGTATGTAAGGTTAAACAATCCTTTTTTAGTGTTCATGTGATTAAGGAAAATTAAAGAAGGAATAAACTATGTAAAAATGGATTGAAAATTCGAAAAGGCTGATTTAGGGCCATGGGCGGTCGCCTGAATGGTCAGCGCCGCCCAAGGCAGCAGAACTTGGCTCCCTTTTGTAACACCTTTGGGCGGTCGCCCAAGTGACATGGGCGGTCGCCCATGTCACCAGACCTTCCCCAGTTTTCCCTTTTGCCGATTTTCTCCAATAACTTCGTGGTATGACTTCCACCCAATATAAATTAGTAGAACCTAATCAACCCGGATACGAATTGATCCTCTTTAACCTAAGTTAGAGTAGGATACCTTGGCTTGGCCATGACCTCTCATGTAGTTAAAATGGAATTGTAGGAGTAGTTAAATATTGTTCGGAGAGTGGTCCAAACTTGGGAAGTAGGTCTTGCACTTTCATTAAGATTATTCAAGGTTAAGTAATGACTTCGTAGGTTTGGTTTAGGGTACTTGATGACTTTACTTGTTCCCCTATCCTTGGTGATTAGTTAGAAATAGCGTAGAAACCATAAGTTTCACTATTTCGTTAATGGAAGATGAGCATGTATCGCCTTGTGGCATTATTATCCCAACTTGTGGAATTGTTGAATTTGGTGTATACCTTAATATCCTAAGTATGGATTATTTGGCAAGTTGTTGTGTTGTATCCCGATGTGGATTAATTGGTACATGATTATATTGTATCCCGGTGTGGATTATGTGGTTATATTGTTACCTTAATTGAGTTCATATGCATGGATGATATTATGCGTTGTGCATTACATAAATTGTTGCACTATGGTATTGATTGGCATGAGTATACATTACCATGTTGTTATATGATTATCCCATTTTGTGGATTATAATTCAAGTATCTATTATGTGCTTGAATGTGTATATGTTCGGGTGGGTATGATGGAAGTCAATCAATTATTGATTTGTTCAATAAGTGATTGAAGGTTCATCATATCGGTGACCCTTCCCACTCTGTGGCCACGGGGTAGGGAAATTTGTGCAAGCTATTGTGCGAGCGATAAGTAGCCTTTACATACTGCTGCGATTAGGAGAAACCGGGGGAATGCTCTGTATGAGCCAACGGCTCTCTGCAGTGGCGATGATAGTATATGATACTCTAAATATAGGGGTCATATATGTATCCTGTTTTTCTTATATGGATCTCTGGGGTATGAGACCTATAAGCGGTGAATGTGCATGGGGGCAGTTCACCAAAGAGTGGAGTTTTACTCCCACGTTGTACGACTTATTGTTCAGACGGGAAAAGGTAAAATGAGGTAACGTAAGGTGTTTACCGCTTTCATAATGTGTTAGGTGTTGCCATGCTACGTGTTGCATCTTGTATGGCATCTTGCTACATCCATAATAGCTCATTGAGATTTATTCTCACCCCTCTCCCTTTCTTGTTTTAGATTAGAGACAGGTGACCCGAACCGGTGAGTAGGGGTATCATTGTGGACTTTGCTTTTGGGGCTTGACAAGTTAAGTATAGGAGTGGGTTGTTAGGAGTATTTGTTAAGTATTCCTCTTTTATATTTTGTATGGAAAACCCTTTTGTTAAACAGATGTTAATTAAGGTTTCCAATGTATTTGATCAGATATCGGTTTATTAAAGTTATGGTTGGATTTCCTCTAAGTAGAGATATTACTAATTGACTTTAAAATTGTAAGTTTGAAAGGTGGTTTTCTTTTAAAGGCAAATAAATGTTTTAAAAATTGAGATGGTTTTTCTTAGTTTGAGCTCCCTTAGCTCGGGACACGTGTTAGGTCCCGGGTTGGGGTGCTCACATGCAAGCTTAGGGTGGTCAAGTAGAAGAGCATCTTCTGTTGCCATCTCTTGAAATCCACACCGGTGAATTTCGCGGGTTTCTCACCATGACTGATGTGATGAGTTGTAGGAGCGGGAGCAACATTGTTGAATGTAGTATCACCTTGTGATGGAGGCGTCACATTCCCTTGACTTGATTCGGTGGAGTCTTTCTCGTTTGCCATCTTGATGATCTTGAAGAAGCGTCAAATAACTCTTACGATTGTTGGAACTTGTGTATGGCTTCTTTAAGACTTAACAGAAAAACTGACAGCAAAAGTAACGGAGATTGAAAAACAAACTAATTCAAGTCGAGTCTTGTATTTAATACAATCTCCGTAAGAGTTATTTGTCCCGCACTGGTGCTTACGGTTGTATGACAAAACTCTAGTAAGATAAAACGACTTACTATTAGTTATAAGGAGCACTCCAATATAACTAATCTAACGAACAACACAAGGTTTTAGAACTTTGGACTTGAAAGATTGAATGCAACAATATGCAATGATTTGGGTATGTTTAATCTATCTCTCTAGAGGGTAAAAGGCTCAGAATGACTGTGTATGTAAATTGAAATTCGGAGGGGAAGTATATAAAGAGAGTCAAAGGGTTTGGTGGCTTTTCCCTTGAAAAGTCACAACTTTCCGGGTATAACAGTACTTGCACGGCCGTGTCCAATGAACTGCACGGCCGTGCAAGGCAATATGCACGGTCGAGTTCATGGCTCTGCACGGTCGAGTGGCAAGGCAAGGCACGGTGCACGGCCGTGTCCTAGACACTTGCACGGCCGTGCAGAAGCTTCTTCAGCCTGCTCGTCAGCCCTTTAGCCACAACAAGTCCACACCAATTTTGGGACCAACCCAAAACACACTTTGACCCAATATTTAAGTTACAAATCATTTGTCATTAATTTCTCATTCACACGGAAATGGTTTTGAGACATTAAATGAGTTATATATAATCTACAACAAATGTAGATTACCATTTGTAACTAGTTCCGTTAACACATAACGAACTTCCGTTAGAAACTAGATCAATGTTAAGTTAAACTTAACTTTCCGTTATCCATTTCCAACACCGAATTCGACGGTGAATGGTTTCAGGTTCTTGAAACCAATTACCGGAAGCCGGTGATCCCGGTCGGTCAACTACCGACCACCGCATACGATGCCGGAGACAAGGACGGTGAATGGAAGGAGATAAAACAGTGGCTTGACAAGCAATTAAAAGGTACGGTGATCTACGTAGCGTTCGGGAGCGAAGCGAAACCGAGTCAAGCTGAATTGAGTCAGATCGCTTTCGGTTTAGAGCAATCCGGGTTACCATTCTTTTGGGTATTAAGAAAACAACTTGGGTTGACTGACACTGAAGTGTTGGAATTGCCAGAAGGTTTTGAAGAGAGAACCAAAGATCGTGGGGTGGTTTGTACGAGTTGGGCACCTCAACTCAAAATACTGAGTCATGACTCAGTTGGTGGGTTCGTGACTCATTGCGGGTGGAGCTCAGTGGTGGAAGCTATAATGTTTGAAAGGCCTCTAATATTATTGACTTTCTTAACTGATCAAGGTTTGATTGCTAGGGTTTTGGAGAAGAAAATGTTGGGATATTCGATACCTCGGAACGAGTTGGATGGGTCATTTACGAGTGACTCGGTTGCCGAGTCACTGAGGCTGGTGGTAGTTGAAGAAGAGGGGAAGATCTACAGAGACAATGTTAAAGAAATGAAAGGGTTGTTTGGGGATGCGGACAGACAAGACAAGTATGTAGATAGTTTATTAGATTGTCTTCAAAATCATCAGCGATGATTCCGTGCTTAATTCTTTCTTTTACTTAAATAATCAAATAATCAAATAATCAGTACTTTCTCCCCTTCAAAGTTTGTTTCACTTTTATTTTTTATATTACTTATTTTATGCTTTTATTGATTTTATTTGATAAAGTAGCATGACATTTTTTTTGGTGATATAAATCTATTTTATATCAATCAAAATATTTATATTTACAAATTCAAGAGATTTTTTTTTCTTTTAGCTTTTGTTGTATATAGTTTGTATTTATTATTATGACAATTGAAATTTGAATAATAACAATGAATTATTATTGTAATTAGTTAACTTTTAATTTTATAGATGATTGAATTAATAATATTAAATAGAGGCTTTGATCAATTAGTCCCTCATCTAAATAAAAACTACCTTTAAGGACTGACATTTTCAAAACTACCAATAAGTCCTAGGTAAATTGATTGGACCAAATTACCCCCAAGTGTAACATACGCACATTGCCTGTAGCTGCCTTTCCCGCGCTATCTTTCCTTCTCTCCTCACTTTCTCTCTCCTCTTTCTCTCTCTTCCTTTTTTTTTACCTTGAAATTTTAAAAATGCAATATCTCAAAATCTAAAAATCGTTAAAATGATCTGAAACCACTGTTTTAATCACATCGCCAAGACGAATCAAATAAGTTTACTCATCATATATTTCAAATTTTATAAATAAAATAAAATTATTTTTCACTTGTAAAAACTGAGAAAATCATTTATCATTTGTTAACACATGAATATAAAACTGTATAATGGTTTTCACATTTATAAACTGAGAAGACTATTTCACAGTTTTGATGTAAATAACTGTATAATGATTTTCACATTTATAAACTGAGAATTCTATTTCACAGTTTTGATATAAATAACTGTATAATGATTTTCACATTTATAAACTGAGTATTCTATTTCACAGTTTTGATGTAAATAACTGTATAATAATTTTCACATTTATAAACTGAGAAGTCTATTTCACAGTTTCGATGTAAGATAACTGTATAATGGTTTTCACATTTATAAACTGAAAGTCGATTTCACAAATTTGATATAAATAACTGTATAATGATTTTCACAATTATAAACCGAGAAGTCGATTTCACAGTTTTGATGTAAATAACTGTATAATGGTTTTCACATTTATAAACTGATAATTCTATTTCACAATTTTGATGTAAATAACTGTATAATGGTTTTCACATTTATAAACTGAGAAGTCTATTTCACAGTTTTGATGTAAAAAACAGTGAAATCTATCACATCATAACCAACAACTGTGAAATAGACCTCACTGTTGTTCTATAAAAATAGTGAAGTCTATTTCACAGTTTTGATGTAAAAACAGTGAAGTCTATTTCACAGTTTTGATGTAAAAACAATGAAATATATTCACATCATAACCAACAACCGTGAAATAGACCTCACTGTTGTTTTATAAAAGAATGACATAAAAACAGTGAAATCTATCACACAATTATGCACAATAACCGAAAAAATGATCTCAACAATCATAACTGAGAAATTGACCTCACAGTTGTGCACAAACAATCATCAACAACTCATAAATAACGGGTAAACCAAACATACTAAGTACCAAATTAACTGTGAAATTGACCTCACAGTTCTCAGTTTAGAAAGGTCAAAAACCAAACCATTTCACATTCATAAATAACTGTGAAACTGACATCACAATTTTATAAGTGTGATTGGATACAAATTCACGGAGGCAAGTGTCATCATCCCTGACAACGTTCCATCTACGGAAAGCCCTCCATCCATTCGTAACTCTTTTCCGTTCATCCTCCCATGTGCTGATCTTTGAGTGGAACTCCTTCCCGTCTTCCCCAACTCTGTTTATCTCTCCCCGGAATTTCAAGGTTATGGTCTTTGATCACTTTGACTGGAATACTCTGCATATATAGATACAAATCATATATATAATGCAGTTACTAATTAATAAAAAAGTTTACTTGTAATTATGTAACACTTACCTATTCATTCCGTTTGCTTTGTTTTAGATGAGCTATGAAATATGGGTTTCTGGGACGAGCAATCAGACCGGACTCAAACACGTCAACGTGTCTTCTTCTACCAGGGTCTTTTACACTGTCTTCTGATCCAACTTCTTCTCTGACAACAGATTTTCCTTTGCTCCCTACAAAAGAAGTTACATTAAAAAGCTACTCCCTCCGTCTCATGAATGTCCATTTGGAATTTAAGGGTCATTTTGAAAAGTGTGTGTTTGTGCGTAATACTTACTATTCTTGCTCTTGACATCTTTACCCCAGTGACGCTACTGCCTCCAGTTTTCTTCTTTGATCCAGCCATCTTGACATTCCTCGCTTTTACATATTCTTCTTCTTTTTCGTCCTCTTCTAGGTTAATTATAATTTGGAAAGATCCAAAATCTTCTAATTTTTCGCACCCATCTTTGCCAAATAGTTTAACATCAAAGAAATAACCACCGTTAAAGTGAAAGACTAGGATGTCTCCTAGTTCAACGCCATTATCTTCGACAAACTTCACCCACCCATTTCTAAAGTAGATATTTTTCCTCTCGCTAATGACCTCCACAGGCCATACATTACCAAAAACATCCCTAAGGAAAGCTGTGTTATCTGGAAGCTTCCCGTTCATCTTAGAAATGAAAGCAGAGGGAATTTGCTACAAAAGGAAGTACAGATTATGTAATGCCTCAAACAGTTTAGATGATCTTGATTAAAGGATGCATATATTACCATGAATTAGCTCTATATATTTTAGTACTTTCTCTCATGGTGAATCTGTTGAATTCCTATATAATACTTTAGAAATGATTGGTAAATGGTCACATCTGATAATCAGCTGGGGCCTGGGAGTACAGATTTAATACTTTGTGATCTCCCTAAGATAGCCTTTGTTAAAGAAAATTATAGTTGTGTGTCTTGGCAAGAGTATACTACATCACTCATGAAGAGATAGGGCATTTAAGAAAACATTAGAAAAAGCTTAAGAACATTGACTTGTCAACTGTGACGGAAGGAGTAATTCTTTCTCGAACAAAACAAATTAAGGTTAAAAGATATTAAAACTTGATTACAGCTTACAAGCAAGAAATTAGAGCATGAAACTAGAGATTAGAGATAAGATAATGAAATACTCCTTTCTAACAGACAAATTATTAATTTTTCCAAATCTTATTGTAATCTGTTAAAAGCAACGAAAACATCAACCAGATTTTGAAGGTAGCATGATCTAAAAATGAATTAGATCTAAAGCCCTAGAGATTGGCAAACAGAAATAATCAATTACTCAGTTAAAAATGCAAGGTATGAAGGAACTAACGGTGAAAATTCGTCGGAAATAATCAGGAATTCTTCTAGTTGGACGGCGACGACGTGTAACAGCCACGCAATCTGGACAATGGCAAACTGACCAGCTAAGCCTTCTTTGGCTCCCCCAGGGGGATTGCCATTGTCCAGATTGCGGGTGACCGACGCCGGAATCTCCGATGAGAACGACCTTGAACAAGTAATCGTAATCGTCATCGGCTCTGTAGGCACCCATCGTCGTGGTGCGTGAGAGAGAAAGAGAGATCGGAAATACGAAATTGCAGATCGGAATTGCCGTAATTGCAGATAGACAGAGAAAGGGAATTGCGATTGAGAAACGGAATTGCAAGGGAGGGAGGGCAGTTTGGTATTATGAAATATTTTAAAAGGAGTAAGGGGTTTATTGGTAAAAAAGATTTCAATTTATGGACCTCAAGGTAAAATATGAAATGTGGTGTTTTTTTTGATAAATTCCACCTTTTAAGAGGGATTTATTGGTAAAAATCCCTATTAAATATCTTTGATAATTAATGATTTTATACTACATACACATATTATGATTAGTAAATATAATTAGAAAATTATATGAGAATAGTGATCTGGTATAGTAAGTTTAATACATAATATTTACCAAATACGGAGTATAGTAACTATTAAATTAAATATTAATAGTTACCCTGTGTATGTAACTAATATTGAAACATTATCTAAGATATTCTAATATATTAAAAAATTAATGTTTCTAATTAATGTTATATTTAACTAATAATATTAGCTTATATTAAACTAAATTATAATAATTACTCTATATAAATAATATTATGATTAACTAATACTATTAATAATAATAATAATTAAAATATATTAATTATTGAGTCTTTTCCACTTTCACTTTGCTCTATTAGTTACTCCCTCCGTCCCACCTCACTTGACACCCTTGAGGTGGGCACGGGAACTAAGAAAAAAGAATAAAATAAAAAAATGTGTGGTAAAAAATGAAGAGAGAGAATGAGTGAGGTAAATAGTAGTATTGGTTGAATAAATTGAGTGGTGGAAAATGAAGAGAGAGAATGAGTGGTGGGGTAGAGTGAATATAAAATTATAAAAAGTAGGCTATTTTGGGAAGTGTCAAGTGAGCTCGGACGGCCCAAAATGGAAATAAGTGTCAAGTGAGGTGGGACGGAGGGAGTATATATTTTCTTCTATAATATAAATTCATTATTATATAGAGAGTAGATGAAAGTGTATATGATTTAAGTTACTAATCATTAACTATCATTAGAAGAATTTATTATAAATAACGTTTTACATATGTAAACATTTAGGTTAATTGTATTTAGTTAGTGACTCTTTAGATTACATCTTAATATGTGTTACTTATAACTTATAATATATCTTTATTACATATTATCTTTTTGCATAACTATAAGTTATCTACTAAAGTTATTAGCTAATTGCAGGAATGTAAATAGTTGCATACGAATGAAAAGACATATGCTATGGAAGCTTGAGAAATTAGATAAAGTCATTCGGGTTTTATGTGTCATCACCAGATTTAGTCTACTTTAAAATAATACTCCCTCCGTCCCAATAGAAGCTGCCCAAATTTTGCCTTGCACGCAAATTAATAAAATGGGTGGGAAGGAAAAATGTTGTGAGTGTAATTTAAAAATAGGAGAGAGAATGAGTGGAGGGAATAGTAAATTATAATGGTATTGTGAGTATTAAAATAATGTAGGAGAGAGAATGAGTGGAGGGAATAGTAAAGATTCTTTTGCCAAAAAAGAAAAGTGGAAGCTTTTAACGGGACACCCAAAATGGCAAAATGGGAAGCTACTATTGGGACGGAGGGAGTATAGTATAAAAATAGTTTTCACCAATAATTACTTGATGACTTTTTATATTCCTCATCAATCATCTTTATTTAATTTTTTTTGTAACTCTTTTTACTAATACCTTTGATTATCTTCATTTATCACCAAATTTGTATTTAGTTTTCATCAATTATTATTTTATAAGATTATTTGACATATTCGTTAAGTTCACAATGATAGTTATAGTAATTGTTATATTTAACTAATAATATTAGCTTATATTAAACTAAATGATAATAGTTACCCTATATAATTACTATTATGATTAACTAATACTATTAATAATAATAGTTAATATATATAGTCACTGTTATAATTAGCTAATAGTAGTAATTGTAATAGTTAATCTATATAGTAACTATTATAATTAACTAATAATAGTAATAGTGATAGTTAACATTTATAGTAATTATTATGATTAAATAATATTATTAATAGTAATGTTAAACTATATAGTAACTATTATGATTAACTAATAATATTAATATTAATGTTAACCTATATATTAACTATTATAATTAACTAATGCTATTAATAGTAATTTTTAACATATATTAACTATTATGATTAACTAATACTATTAATAGTAATATTTAACATATATAGTAACTATTATAGTTAACTAATACAATTAATAGTATTAATTAACTTATATTGTAACTATTATAGTTAACTAATTCTATTAATAGTAATAGTTAACATATATAGTAACTATTATAGTTAACTAATACAATTAATAGTAATAGTTAGCTTATATAGTAACTATTATAGTTAACTAATACTATTAATAGTAATAGTTAACATATACTCCCTCCGTCCCGTCGATCTTAGGAATTTTTCAAATGGCACGGGGATTAAGGAAAAAGTAAATGTTGTGAGTGTAATAGTAAAATAGGAGAGAGAATGAGTGGAGGGAATAGTAAATTATAATGGTGTTGTGAGTATTAAAATAATGTAGGAGAGAGAATGAGTGGAGAGAATAGTGATAAAAATTTTACATTTTGGAAATTCTTAAGATTAGTGGGACGCCCAAAATGAAAAATTTTCTTAAGATCGGTGGGACGGAGGGAATATAGTAACTATTATAGTTAACTAATACAATTAATAGTAATAGTTAACTATTATAGTTAACTAATACTATTAATACTATTAATAGTAATAGCTAACCTATATAATAACTATTATTATTAACTATTAGTATTAGCTAATAAGGAGAATATCAAGAGTCTTTAAATTTTGGAATGGTGATGATGTGGTTTCTCCAAAAGCAAGAGTTTGCCTAAACATGTCTACGTGACGAATCCTTAGGCCTCCTCACCAACTTTAATATATATATAGATTTTATCTTTTATTTTTTATTTTTATGATCGACTAATTAAATTTTGATTATAGTTTTATGAGAATTTAGATATTTTTATCAAATTCTAAAACTTGTTATTGTTTCATCATTATACTCTCTCCGTCCCCCTACAAATCACACACTTTTCTCATTGGGCGTCCTGCTACAAATCACACACTTTCTAAAATGGCAAAGAATATTTACTATTTCACCCACTAATTCTCTCTCCTACTTTACTTTTATACTCACAACACCAATCAACTCACTATTTCCTACCCCACTTTCTCTCTCCTACCTCACTTTTCATACTCACAACCCTTACTCCACTAATTTTCTCCTTAATTCGCGTGCAAACAGTAACTGAGTGATTTGTAGCGAAACGAAGGGAGTATATACTATCAATAGTAATTTTTAAAATTGAATACCAATATCTAAATTTTTATATAATTCTGATTAAAGTTCAATTGAATTGATAATGAAAATTAAAGTGCGACTTCGGAACGAAATGAGTATTAGGCTTCGTTTGTTTCGCGTAAAACGACTTACGAAAAATGATAAAATGGTTTGGTGCTTGTTAGTTACGAAATGAGTATTAGGCTTCGACGTCTTGAAAAATTTGGTCTTGGGTGACCTCCTCTTTTTCATCGACCTCGTCGGCATCTTCTAGCTCCTGTAGTATAGCATTGAATTTTCTGGGCTCAACTGGCACTACAAGAAACAGTACTATTAGGGTCGGCATTTTCTCGTCCTAAATAATCATTCTCCGGTCCGTAATAGTATTTAGGTCGGCCTTTGGGACAGGAAACGAGGGTCCTAAATAACATGCGACTCTAAAATTTTTAGGACCCCCGACACCGTCCCAAATACCTTATTTAAGTCGGGATGTTTCCGACCCTAATAAAAAATAAAAATATTTGTTTTTGCGGAAAATTTTTGGAGCCAAATAGTTTTTGGCACCGGTTGTTAGGGACGAGGTTGCCGACCCTAATAATATTTGGTGCCAAACATTTTTTTGGAGGAAAATTATTAGGGACCATGTAGCCCGACCCAAATATATTTTTGCGCCAAAATCACATTTTTTGTGGGAAAGAAATAAGGTCGGATATAGACGACCCAAATAAATTTTGGTGTCAAAATATGAATATTTTCCATTAATTATCAAACACTACTAATCTTCTACTAATTATATATATACACCACCACACATGCATACATTATACTTGTAAATATATCAAATTATACTTGTAAATATATCAAATGAATCTGACAATAAGAAAATAATGCATTAACTAAATTTAATCAACATCATCCAAATAAAAAGTAAACTGTTACCTAAGAATTAAGGTAGATAAAATAGAAGGATTCAATACTCCTTTTAAAATAATTTGATCTAAAACTATTCACTAAGTCAGTCAAATCATCTATATTGCATACTGCATACGTGGAACGTGCTCCCCCAAAACACTGTTGCTGATATCATTCCTCCATCACGCTCTCTCGATCTTCACAAAATCGTAACCATGTGACATAGTTAATCATTGAAACATGCGAAAAAAAAACTAAGATATAAGACACTGGAGTTCACTTCTAAACATTATTTCCAATCTACCATGATTAGATATGTGAGGTATGAACTAGAAAGGTGGAAACAAAATGATAAACGAAGAGAATTAAGTAAACATCACAAATCAAGAATCTGCATGAATGGATACTGTTGTGAAAATCACGCCCACGCAGCGGAAACGGACCGAGCTAGGAAGAAAAATAAGAGCAACACACACGAAAAGTAAATCACACACAAAGGAACACACAAGAATTGTTAACCCGGTTCGTTGCAACAACAACTACGTCCGGGGGCGCTACCAAGCCAAAATATTCTCTCTAATATTTTCCGATGTTACAATTTGTCTCTAGGCTATCACATGTATTTATAGGGAACAAGAAATCAAAGACCTAACAATAAAAGGATTCCTAACATAAGAAAGTATTCTTCTTTCTTCACAAGTCTTCCAAATATTGCTGTCACAAGGAATACCAATTCAAGAGGAAATCTGATCAAATTAGGAAACAAAATCAGTCCAGAATTCTTCCTTCCCGTCTACAGCGCGGCCGCCCTCCATGCCAAGCGCGCCCGCGCAACTGTCCCGAGACTTCAAGCGCCCTCGTCCATTCTCCAGCGCGGTCGCGCAGAGCCCAGCGCGGTCGCGCACATGACCAGAAACTGCTCCTGCGATTTTCCTTCATGGTTTTGACTCCAATCCCAACAATCTCCCACCTGGAGACAAACCATCCATGATACCTTTTCTTCGATATCATCGGGTTTAGTCGAATGTCGAAGAACCTTTCCCAAGCCTGCTTGAACCAAGAAATCCTTCACCCTCCGTTGCCACAACGCAAAGTTTCCATGACCATCAAACTTTTGAACGTCGGACTTCACGGTGATAGAATTCCCCCCAGACATCGCAACCGTGCTCTGATACCAGTTGTTGTGAAAATCACGCCCACGCAGCGGAAACGGACCGAGCTAGGAAGAAAAATAAGAGCAACACACACGAAAAGTAAATCACACACAAAGGAACACACAAGAATTGTTAACCCGGTTCGTTGCAACAACAACTACGTCCGGGGGCGCTACCAAGCCAAAATATTCTCTCTAATATTTTCCGATGTTACAATTTGTCTCTAGGCTATCACATGTATTTATTGGGAACAAGAAATCAAAGACCTAACAATAAAAGGATTCCTAACATAAGAAAGTATTCTTCTTTCTTCACAAGTCTTCCAAATATTGCTGTCACAAGGAATACCAATTCAAGAGGAAATCTGATCAAATTAGGAAACAGAATCAGTCCAGAATTCTTCCTTCCCGTCTACAGCGCGGCCGCCCTCCATGCCAAGCGCGCCCGCGCAACTGTCCCGAGACTTCAAGCGCCCTCGTCCATTCTCCAGCGCGGTCGCGCAGAGCCCAGCGCGGTCGCGTACATGACCAGAAACTGCTCCTGCGATTTTCCTTCATGGTTTTGACTCCAATCCCAACAATCTCTAGCAAAAGACACCCCAAGCAATGATTCGACAAAACCAAGAGCTCCTGCCCGGGCTCCGTGAACCCATGTGGTTGCTCCATGAAAATCTACTCATCCAACTCATCGTGTAGAAACGCAGTTTTCACATCCATCTGCTCCAACACCAAATCATAGTGCGCTACATGTTTGGAGGTAAGAGTGAGGAGCTTTCTGTTGTGGGGTATGTTGATTCAGATTATGCGGGTGACTTGGATCGGAGGAGGTCGACTACGGGTTATGTGTTTACTATTGGTGGTGGACCCATATGTTGGAGATCTATGATCCAATCTATCATTGCTTTGTCTACAACGGAAGCCGAGTATATGGCAGCGGTTGAAGCTGCAAAGGAGGCTTTATGGCTTCGGGGTTTGGTCAACGAATTGGGCATTCAACAAGGTGGAGTGAAGTTGCTTTGTGACAGTCAAAGCGCGATATTTCTAGCGAAGAATCACATTTATCATCAACGGACGAAGCACATTGATGTTCGGTTTCACAAGATTCGGGAGTTGATTGATATGGGTGAGGTTGTGCTAGAGAAGGTTCACACTACGGAGAATGCTGCGGATATGTTGACGAAGCCAGTTACTACTGACAAGTTCAAGCATTGTTTGGACTTGTTGCACATCTCGAGCTGTTAGAGATGGGGAGGTTCGAGCCGGTTCCTTGTATCTTATGTTGGTTTGGGTGAACACTCGCCAAGGTGGAGATTGTAGGATGTGGCTCGTCGTTGTTCTTCATGGCTGGTTCCCTTGCATTGAGGCGGGCGCCCCACATAGAGTGAGGCGGACGCTTGGGACGCAGGGATGGGGCCTTGGCGATCTTGGTTTGAGGCGGGCGCTCGAGGCTTGGCTTGGCGGGCGCCTCATGGTCAGTAGATTTGGCGTTGAGTGGTCTAGCGCCAGGCGGCCGCTTCATGATGGCCGAGGCGGGCGCATCACACGCCGAGGAGCAGCCTGGCATTGCACAAAGGTCAGGCGGGCGCCTGGTTCAGTTGGGGCGGACGCCTCAAGCTGGAAGGGTTTATGGGCCGTGGGTTTCTGATGTTTGTATTATCTAAGTAGGGCTAGGTTTGTAGGAGCATATATATATTCGCCTTGTAACCTAGTAAACTTGTACAGATTTTGAGCAAATAAAATACAGAAACGGAGGCTTCAAAACCCCAATTAATCTCTTCTCTTTCTCTTTCGATTTCCCGATTAATTGCTTGTGTGTGTTCTTAGTTTTGTTCTCTTGCTTCCGCTGCGATTGCACAACAGATACTACATCAAATGAGACACAAAATTAATAAGCAGTGAACGGAACACAAATGAGACACCAAAATCTGCACTGCCTGTTTTTACTCTCAAAGCATTGAATCACTGATATGCAGCCGAGCAAAAGAATACTTATTATTTATATAATTAAAATGTTTTCCTTATTTTGATCCATCTCAAAATAACACACCATATTCTCATGGGAGCCGTACAGTTTGAGGATATATATCAGCCCAGTGAGAGTGTATATAAGGATGCTTTAGTATTCCTTATGTAGTTATTTTACTTATTACATATAAGTAAAATTCATCAACCATGAGCATATATAGAAGTCTCTAATTTAGGAGTAATTAATTAAACACAAGAGTAAGTAGAGTAATTATTCTCAATCACCATAGACGGAGAATAATTTTCTTCGGAGCAGAGCAGCATTAATCCTAGTTACAAATATCATCCAAAGTGCATAAGCATATGCTATATTACATATAAAAGAGTACCAAGTTCCATCTCATGGTATGCTATATTACATATAAAAGAGTATTAAGTTCCATCTCATGGTAAACTTTATAAGTTCCAAGAAATGGGCACACACAGAGAGAAGATAAGAGAAAAGAAGACCATCGAACTGAGTCCTAATGGGAACATATTTATGTGACAGAGGGAGTATAAAAGAGTTGGAAACATTTGAGAAATTGAAAAAGGTCTTACCCAATCAACCAAGCATCATTTGTCCTCACTAAAAGGAGGTCTTCCACTGACTATTTCGAGTAGAAGAACACCAAAAGAATAGATGTTGCCTCGAATATCCAAATGGCGTCCCTCTAATGAATTTGGGAAAACACAGATAGCACCTTCATAACTGATTGAGCGAGAG
Organism: Adenophora triphylla var. japonica; assembly: GCA_022495995.1. Classification (NCBI taxonomy): domain Eukaryota; kingdom Viridiplantae; phylum Streptophyta; class Magnoliopsida; order Asterales; family Campanulaceae; genus Adenophora; species Adenophora triphylla. The sequence goes on along the minus strand of JAFEMH010002937.1, from coordinate 222,719 downwards.
TTGCTTTCTGATCTCGAAAGAATTGTTTTCCAACTTTCAAAATCAACTAGCGGTTGAGCGAGAGTTGCTTTCTGATCTCGAAAGAATTGTTTTCCAACTTTCAAAATCAACTAGCTGCAGATATAAATCATGAAAAAAAATATAAAAATAGACGTTTGAGAAAAGAGAGTGATGCAGTATGATGGGATAAATATGAGTTTTATTTTAATTAATTGTTATTTTATTAGTATTTTCGGAATTAAATGTAGTAGGATGATTATAAGAGGTTTTAGAGTAGATTTAGCATTGATTTAGTAGTTTTAGACTTCTATTAGGTTACCTTATAGGTTAGGCTTTATTTTAGGATGATAATTCTTGTTTTCTAAGTTTTATGAGTGCTATAAAATAGCCTCAAAGTTGTAATCCGAAAATCAGAGTTTGATTAATAAAAATTAGATTTGCCGTTGTGCAATTATTAGGGTTTTAATCCCGTCTTGTTTCAATTCCGTTCGGTCTTAATTCTCATAACCTTTGTTTTTCTATCATTTGGTATCAGGAGTTCCTGGTTATCAATGGCCGAACGAGGACGAGGAAGTGGTGGTCGTGGTAATCGTGGTAGGGGCTGCAGATCAGATTCCCATGGAGACGAAATCCATCGACATCATTACCTACGTGACATCGAGAAAGACGAATTGCGAAGACAGATTCAAGATCTCCAACTTCGCTTGCTGCGTTTCGAGATTCAAGAACTCCAACGTCGCCTTGATCGTGTGGAGGGTCCACGAGTCCAACGACATCTAGCGTGTTTGGAGGTTCCCACCGATGTGGGCTCGGAGTCAGATCTGTGGTCTGATGATGATGAGGATATCTATCCTTTCGATCGTGATCAAGAACTTGAGTGCAAGAGAGAGGCCGATCCTCTGACTCTTGACGAGTTTTGTGACCGATTGAATCCTGTTCCCGTGGATTGCTTTGTTGATTCGACGGGTTCCGACGTTGTCATTGATTGGTCAAAACCACCAATCTTTGATGACGATAATTATGAAGAAGATTTTGAGGGTTTTGACCCAGCAGAAACCATTGTGTCGCAGACGCACTGGCCCCAAAGAAGCTAGCTCGGCGCAGCAAGCACGACCGTGCCAGTCTCCCATACACGACCGTGCGAATAACGACGGATGTGGGAGTCCTTTGCGCACTGTTCTGCACAACCGTGCCAGTTTTCAGGACACGCCCGTGCTCGGCGACCCTCAGCCGAACCTGGGAGCAGGTTGTGATTTTCTGGGTTCATCTATTTTACTGAAAGGAGGTATTTTTGGTTCTTATTGTTATGAGGATCCCTTTTATGTTGAAGTTCTGTTTATTTCGCAATCTGGGTTCTTCAAAGGTTTATTCATTGAGAGTTTTTTAGTAAACGGATGGACAGATTGGATGGATGTGATGAGAAGTGCTACTAAGTATACAGTTCGAAGACGTTTGAAGCTTAAGTTTTCAGAGGTATTTCCGAAGAGCAACGACTCAAATTCGAGGTCGAATTTTTCTAAGAAGAGGAGAATGATGCAGTATGATGGAATAAATATGAGTTTTATTTTAATTAATTGTTATTTTATTAGTATTTTCGAAATTAAATGTAGTAGGATGATTATAAGAGGTTTTAGAGTAGATTTAGCATTGATTTAGTAGTTTTAGACTTCTATTAGGTTACCTTATAGGTTAGGCTTTATTTTAGGATGATATTTCTTGTTTTCTAAGTTTTATGAGTGCTATAAAATAGCCTCAAAGTTGTAATCCGAAAATCAGAGTTTGATTAATAAAAATTAGATTTGCCGTTGTGCAATTATTAGGGTTTCAATCCCGTCTTGTTTCAATTCCGTTCGGTCTTAATTCTCATAACCTTTGTTTTGCTATTAGAGAGTCAAGAATACGACTTTGTAATGGATTGTGGGCAAACCTTTGGTGAAAAAATCATCACAAAATCTGGGGAGAAACGCGTTTCTCCGTCGCTTTTGGAGAAACGAGGCTTGTTTTGTCGCGCGACATACTTAGCCACCACAACTGGATATCCTTTCCAAAGCTTCTGGATATCCAGAAGCTTTGTAAAGGATATCCAGAAGCTTTGGAAAGGATATCCAGAACCCAAATATTTTTTCTGGCTATCCTTTCCAAAGCTTCTGGATATCCATATTCAATGTTCTGGATATCCAGAAGCTTTGTAAAGGATATCCAGAAAAAATATTTGATTTCTGGATATCCTTTCCAAAGCTTCTGGATATCCTTTCCAAAGCTTCTGGATATCCAGAAGCTGATGAAAGTATATCCAGAAACTGGCTTATGATGTCGCGCGACAAAACAAGCCCCGTTTCTCCAGAAGCACGGAGAAACGCGTTTCTCCCCAGACCGACTCAAAAATCATCTGTAAGATATACAGAATTCGAATTCAACTCAGATACTGTAAATGGTGGCTCGACTTCCGTGTGAAGATAATTTAGGCCCTTTGCTATGCCTAGTATTATCTTCATTCTCCTTGTCCAACTTAGTTTGCATCCCTCTCCATCTGCAGTCAAACATAAACGTTCCCATTTTAAATAACTGATATTTTCGATTACCAACAGCCCCTACATTATACTTGGAAGAATCAATATTACAAAGTAAACAATTTTAAGAATTAAAAAAATAATTTTCGTAATCATAACTTAATACAAGGGTATTATCTTTATGTGGAAAGAAGAGAGCATATATATAGCGAAATGAGCTTACAGTGGAGGTGCTCGTGCAATGTCTCATTTGATGCATATTCAAACACCAACATTCTCGTAAATGGAGTTTTCTCGCTGCAATATCCAAGTAATTTCCCAGTGCTCTCGTGATTCAGTCGACCCAAATCAGCCACCTGAAATATTCAATGACTCGATTTAATCAATATGAAGACATGCTATGCAGGTGTTTTGCTAAGAATTGAGCGAAAAAAGAAGATTTTTTAATTGACTATACGAATATAACTTGCACCGATTATGCACAAGTCTCTATTCTACCATGAAGAATGAGTTCAGGACACCCAAAATACTTACAGAAAAGAAATACTCCCTCCGTCCCTAAATGAATGTCGAAAAAAGTTTCAAACTTGCATTTGATCAAGAGCAAAATTGAAATTATTTTCGACATTCATATAGGGATAAAGGGACTATCACATACATTTCCAAAATGATCTTTTGAGGGTAAGTGCCTGAATGACATTCTTATAACACTGATGTGATGCAAATGTTGTAAACATAGTTTGAAGTCTCGGCTTACAATGAGGGCTGCCATGCTCAGGAAAGAGTGGAAAAAGATACTCATTCCTCCGGAGAACAGTTCAAACATTAAAAATCGTTTATGTACTTTTACTTCAATATATATCCTTTATATAACAGAGAAAAAGCAATGGTGGCACATTTATGAAGAGATGTCGCTCGGGGAGGCCAAAGGGACAAAATGCAAAGAGAGTCATAGAGAGACTACTTCCTCTCGAGTCTCGATGTATACAATGCATTGGTAAACATATTCCAGAGGTCCATCGGTCACTGGGGGTTATATCCCATCCCAACTCGTACATGTAATGTTGAAAGAAATAAGGCATTATCCTATCTCAATTGATGATCACCAACTTCAATTATTTGATACTCTAAAGCAATACTGCCTTTCTGGCCCCCACCATTTCAAACTGATGCTAATTTATTTAGACTATTATAATAAAGCTATAAATAGAAACCTAAGTTCTTGACAATTGACACCTATATCAAATTTATTTAGACTATTATAATATCACGTTGAGCATAAAGTGAAGTGCAAACTAATAATTACTCGAGTGAAACAGAATAGCTGCAAGTGCTTGCTTAAAGTACTTCTGAGAGCATAGAGGTAAACCTATCTTAGCACCTTCAGGGTAACCACAACTTTGCGTGCAGTTGGCATGTCTCGGTGTCCATATACCCTGGAAGAGAAAGAACAGTGTTTCAAAATCAAGACTTTCTGAAAGGAGCACAAAACAGAATGGACCTATGCAACAATGACAGAGAAGAAAGGTCCACTGGCTTCTTAAGAAAGACAACTAGCATAGCTCAACAAAATTATCATTTCTGTTTTATGTGAAATATAAACAAAATGTTCTTTCAAAAAAGAAAATACAGGCTAGAAGTCTTGTCCCCCCCCCTCTGCGACGGAGTTTATCTTGTTATATCATCTAATAGTCTTCGTTTAAACCAAAAAAAGGTATAAGGAAATAACAACTTCAAGAAGCAACCCAGCTCATAAAGATATGTAGATCCTAGGTGAAACATATCTCTTTGCAATCTTAGAAAATACAATACTTGCATGGTTTTGAACTGAACTCACTGTTACACACCTGCCAAGTTCCCATGTTAAGTGTTCCATCTGTAATTGGAATCCTGCACATTCGGAAAACATCGGAAGTGGAGGTATAAGAAGAAATTGAGAGACATCTTTAACAAAAAAAAAAAAAAACTAGATAACCGTACATTAGCACAGCGCCAACATTGATGACTTGATGTGTGTTGGCATATCATCTGGACCTGCAAAGATACACGATAATAGGTTAACATATTGGAGAACTCACAGTTGAAGAGATTAGATGAATCTTATTTAATCAAAATTTAAATCTCCATTGCTTTTAATAATCATCCTAATTCGTCTATTGCTTAAACTTCAGAGTCATATCCAACATACTAACCCTTTAACTTGAATCATGTTCTTCGGTAACTGGGATATCCAATGATTTCATGATTAAGCAAAATAACATCACATTACTTAGTTGAGTGCCATTGATTCATTCAAGCTATGTTGCACCAATTAGAGTTTGATATAGGATTCATGGGTGCCCATGCCATGCCAAAACTAATTAGATAAATTACATCTTCATTTATGTAAGAATGATTTATAACAAGATTATGCTCACCATATATCTTGCATAAGACTTGTCACAGCAAATTTAATATAAATGGTAGTGCTGAGACGTTGCAGGCATCCATAGGGGAAAAAATGAGCTATAACCACAGTAAGAAAACCTGAGGAAACAAGAAATTTCCTCAACCTCATAAGTAAGAAAAAAACTAAAGGAAATAGCATATAAGAGGGAAATCATGACTACAGTAAAAGAACCTATATAATCATCTAGAGATCATATATAGATGTGAGTAACCACGATGGAATTATGTTAACAACATCATTTAAAGAGCCTTAACCAAATAGGTAGCAGAACCTTTACTTTCATCCAAACTTCATTAGGAGCACCTACGCAGTTCATGTTACACATAAAAATACTTCTCTACCCTCTCCTTCTGTATCAGCCGAATCTCACAAGAGATAGGCACAATATTGTTGACAATTTTAGATTAGTTTCCTTTTATCTTTGTATTTATCTTTAGTATATTATTTTGTAATTATCTTTTACTTATTCACCAAGATTGAGTAGGTCTCCTCCTGTATATATATTTTGTTCATATCAATGAGAATATTACTTTTTGCCAATTATATTATGGTATACAGAGCATTGTGATCTTTTCACGGGCACCCTCTCCAACCCTACTCTGCGCCACCCTACTGCCTCCCTCCATGGCTGAATCCTCTTTCTCCACCCTCCCCAATCCGGCTGACCCGGACACCCCTATCATTCTTGTCAATCTCTCTTCATGCCGCATCCTCACCCCCTTCACCTATCTCTCATGGTCCTCTCAAATCACGTCTATTCTATTTGGTCTTGATCTCCTCAAATACGTGGATGGCTCCCACCCTATTCCTGCCGCCACCATCAAAGAAAACAATGTTGACAAACCCAATCCAAAAACAACCACCTGGCAACGCCAAGATCGTTTAATCCTAGGGGCTCTCATCGGAACCCTAGACACTGCTGTCGCCCCTCTTGTCCATCAAGCCACCACCTCTCGTCAGGCTTGGAACATCCTCAAAACTACCTACGCAAACCCTTCGCGTGGGCATATTCTCCAAATAAAAACCCAACTTGACAACCTCACCAAATCTTCTTCCTCTGTCAGTGACTACATGCAAGCCACTAAGTCCCTCACGGACAAACTCGCCCTTATGGGTAAACCCATGGACCATGAAGATATCATCGCCAAAATTCTCAAAGGCCTTGATTATGATACCTACAAGGCTGTTATTGACTCTGTCCGTGCCCGTGACACCACCATCTCCTTTGAAGACCTTCATGAGAAACTCATTACTCATGAACTCACTCTCCCCTCACCCCATCAACAGCCTCCCTTTCCCGCTTCCGCCCACCTAGCCACTACTAACTCCTCCCATCGCCCTCGCCCCACCACCAATCACCCCCTCCTCCCCACCCCCCCTATCAACCCCACCCGTCAATCCTCTTCACCCGCTACCACCTTTAAAGGCAAGTGCCAATATTGCCGTTACATTGGACATGTTATCTCTCAGTGTCGCCAATTCAAACGTGACTATCCTCATGTCACCTTCCCCTCTCCCTCCTCCAACCGGCCCACTCGCTCCACCCCACCCCCTCCTCAAATCCACACGGCTGCAGCCCCTCATCCCAACCCACCGACTTCCTGGCTCATTGACAGTGGTGCTACCCACCATGCCACCAATGATCTCTCTAATCTTGCTATCCACAAACCCTATGATGGTAGCGATGAAATCCTTATTGGCGATGGATCCACTCTCCCAATCTCCAACATAGGTGCTTTCACTATATCTACTTCTGCTTCCTCTCTCTCTTTCAATAATGTTCTTCACGTACCTTTTATTTCTCGCAATATCATTTCTGTTTCTCAATTCTGTCTCGATAATAATGCCACTGTTGAATTCTCATCCTCTTCTTTTGTTTTTAAGGCCATTTCGACCAATCGCACTCTTCTTCAAGGCACTCTTGATCATGGTGTTTATGTCTGGCATCCTCCCTCTGCTCAAGTCTTCTTAAACTCCTCAACTCATGCACCTCCTTGGCATCACCGGCTTGGCCATCCGGCCTCTCCCATAGTTTCTCAAATTAGTAGACAGTTTTCTTTAGACATTAAATCTAGTTCTTCCTTTTGTAATGCTTGCAATATCAATAAAAGTCACAAACTTCCCTTCTCTGTTTCTACTCTTACGTCCAATGGACCTCTTGACATTATTTACTCTGATGTATGGACCTCCCCTATCTACTCTTATGACAACTACAAATACTACGTTATTTTTGTCGACCACTTCACAAAGTATACATGGCTTTACCCTCTCAAAAATAAATCTGATACCTTTGCTACCTTTCATCGCTTCAAAGCTTTAGTTGAAAAACACTTTGCCCGTCCCATTCGTCAAGTCTACTCTGACAATGGAGGCGAATATCTCAAACTCACACCCTCTCTTCTCAACCAAGGCATCACTCACCTCACTTCCCCTCCTCACACCCCCGAACACAACGGGTATTCCGAACGTCGCCATCGTCATATCGTTGAAACTGGTCTCACCCTTCTCACTCATGCTCATCTCCCTCTTATTTTCTGGTCTCTTGCCTTCTCCACTGCCACCTACCTAATTAATCACATGCCTACACCCTCTCTCAACAATCAGTCTCCCTTCCTCCGTCTCTTCCAACACCCACCAAACTACACCAAACTTCGTAGCTTTGGTTGCCTTTGTTACCCATGGCTCCGCCCATACACTCCTCACAAATTGGCCCCCAAATCCATACCATGTGTCTTTGTTGGCTACTCCCCCTCTCAGAGTGCATACCACTGTCTCGATCCCACAACTCATCGTGTCTATACATATCGACATGTAAAATTTATCGAATCTGAATTTCCTTATCCATCTCTCTCCGTCCCCTCTCAACCTACACCTCACATCTCTTCCTCTCAATGGTGTACTCTCTCTCTACCCATCCTCCATGCACCTACTGCTCCCACTCTGAACAGCCCGGACACAACAACCCACCCGAAACCTCCCCCTCAACCAGCCCAACCGGCACCACCAACCACCCCGACCGAACCCCCCTCTACAAACCACCCGGAACTTCCCAACCACCCGAACAGCTCCCTCCCTTCTGACCTCACTGCTACTGCCACTCCTTCCCCACCTTCTGACTCTTCCTTCCCTTCTCCTTCCCCACCTCCCCAACGAACCATTACAACTCGTCTATCCAACAACATTAGAAAACCCAACCCTAAATATGCTCACCTCTCTACCCTTGCCTCACCCACCAGTCTGCCCACCTCCATCAAGCACGCCCTCTCCACCCCTCACTGGCACTCTTCTATGCAAGAAGAATACCATGCTCTTCTCAAAAACAATACTTGGACACTTGTCCCTTCACACGAAGCACCCAACATCGTCGGCTGCAAGTGGGTGTTCCGTGTCAAATACAATCAAGATAACTCCATTCAGAAATACAAGGCTCGCCTTGTTGCCAAAGGGTTCCACTAACGCCCAGGCATCGTCTACTCCGACACCTTCAGCCCTGTGGTTAAACCCGTCACCATACGGATCATTCTGTCTCTTGCTCTCACCCAAGGCTGGCCCCTTCGGCAACTTGACATTAACAACGCCTTTCTCCAAGGCAATCTCCATGAAACAGTCTACATGAGTCAACCTCCCGGGTTTGTCAACTCTTCTCTTCCTTCACATGTCTGCCGACTTACCAAAGCCATATATGGCCTCAAACAAGCACCACGTGCTTGGTACACTGAACTCAAGTCCTTCCTGCTTACCTTTGGCTTTGTCTCTTCCCTTGCTGACCCTTCCCTCTTCATCTACAATAAAAACTCTACCACTATCTTTCTCCTTGTCTACGTTGACGACATCATTGTCACTGGTCCATCCCACTCCCTTCTTTCCTCCTTCATCTCTACTCTATCTCAACGCTTCTCTCTCAAGGATCTCGGTCCTTTGTCTTATTTTCTTGGTGTTGAGGTCCAACCAAACTCTCACGGCCTTCTTCTCTCTCAATCATCATACATTCACAACCTCCTCACCCGCCACAACATGATTGACTCAAAACCTTCCTCCACTCCCATGAACACCTATCCGCCCCTTTCTAATGCATCTCAGTCACCTATCTGTGGTCCCACTGAATACCGTCAGATCGTAGGCGGCCTCCAATACCTGTCCCTCACCCGCCCGGACATCGCCTTTGCTGTCAATAAATTGGCTCAGTTTTTCACTCACCCTCAAGAATCTCACTGGACTGCTCTAAAGCGTCTTCTTCGCTATTTACATGGGACAATTCATCTGGGTCTCCAACTATTCCGTCACACTCCTCTTGATCTTCATGCCTTCTGTGACGCCGATTGGGCTGGAGATAAAGATGACTTTGTGTCCACCACTGGCTTCTTGGTATATCTTGGCCGCAACCCCATAGCCTGGTCCTCTAAGAAGCAGCACGCTCTTGCTCGTTCTTCAACCGAGGCCGAGTTTCGGGCGATTCTGGCAACCACCGCGGAGGTTCTTTGGATCCACAATCTGCTGTCTGAACTTAGTATCTCTTGCACTCATCCTCCGGTCATCTACTGCGACAACTTGAGTGCCACTCATTACTCCGCAAACCCGGTATTCCACTCTCAAATGAAACACCTCGCCCTTGCATTTCACTTTGTTCGCGAACAAGTTCAAGCAGGCAACCTCCGGGTACAACATATTTTCAGCTCAGACCAACTCGCGGATGCCCTCACCAAACCATTATCCCGTGCACGGTTTATCTCACTTATCTCCAAGATTGGACTAATCCAAGGATCGTCCATCTTGCGGGATCATGTTACACATAAAAATACTTCTCTACCCTCTCCTTCTGTATCAGCCGAATCTCACAAGAGATAGGCACAATATTGTTGACAATTTTAGATTAGTTTCCTTTTATCTTTGTATTTATCTTTAGTATATTATTTTGTAATTATCTTTTACTTATTCACCAAGATTGAGTAGGTCTCCTCCTGTATATATATTCTGTTCATATCAATGAGAATATTACTTTTTGCCAATTATATTAGTTCAAACAACCAAAATCATCATATGATTACTGAGATGGCATCAAGATAGAAATAGCCGCAAGGTGTGTACCTTATAAGAGCGGGGTAGTGTCTAGGAGGTACCAAAGATCCACTAGAATGATGAAATTGAACTGAACATGATGAGATGATTATAAGTCTTATAACATTTCGAGTAAATAAAAAAATAAAAACAAATAACTAGATAAAAAACTCACCGATCTGAATAGTTACCCGAAATTGATAGGGTTTATGCAATTTTGAGTAGCGACCCATTGAAACTCTTAAGAGAGACAGAGAATATGGAATTACTCTCAACGACCTGAATCGTTGCTTTGACAAATGAGGGCATAGAAATAGAATCACCTTACTACGACATGGGATGAGAGAACATTGTGATTTTAAAATCGTGGAACTAAATAGTGCTTTGAATCATTATGGTTTAGGGCCACAGAGGAGAGAACAAGATGAAAAGACACAAGATCTGAATCATTGCCCGAAATTGCTAGAATTTAGAGCCAAATACATATCCATACGACAGATCTTGAAGTACAAAAGATATCTGCTCAAAATTGATAGGGATTAGGCCCAAATATGAAACCTAGTTATACAAAGAGCTAGAGAAATACAAAGAGGTTAGTGATAATAGGAAGAAGATGGCGTACCTCTTTGCAAATGAATTTTAAATCAGACGAGCAAAATAAAATGAACAAGATGAAATTGAACGACTGCTTAAAATGTTTAGGGTTCTGGGCACCGGCCGGCTAAGATGGAGTAATCGATCGTTAGAGAGAGGATAAGGTGCGAGAGAGTAGAGGGGGAAGAAGTGGGTGTTAGAATAGGGAGGGTTTTCCCATTTTTTTTAATTCATAGATCATTACTATTGTGTTTTTTTAAGGACCAACTTCGTCGTCCTGTCAAGCCTATTACACGAGGGCTGACTTATTTAGTGGGTTATAAGGTCTGCCCAACTTATTGATCCCAAAATACCTCGTCCCTAAAAATCACTTTTTTTGTAGTGTGGAGGGGCGACCCAAGGCTCTAACTCATCCTCTTCATCTTGTTTGGCTATGACTGCCAAATCGTTGTCGTTATAGGGAACAAGAGGATGGCCGACATAAGATACCTCGTCATATCGATCAGCAAAAGCCCATTGAGCTAACTTCTCAACTGACAGATCGATCGTGGGTTCTACCAGAGCTTGGCGGGCCATGTGTTGGCGCCGAACGTCAAAGAAATCTCTAGCCCGGGAAACAATGATGTTATAGCATTAATCACTGTTCTTGAATCGCTCAAAGGCTGCCTTCTCCCTAGCCTGAGCCTCCTCCTCCCACTTAATCCGGGCAGCCTGGTGGTCCTCACTCATCTTGATCATGCGATTGTTGTGATCCTGAACCATCTCAGTTTGTTGTTCCAGCTCCCCCTCCAACTTGGCCTTCTCCTGACGGGCTAGTGCCACCTCCTACTCCAGAACATCCTTAGGGGGAGCTAAAGAATCATCCTGGGCCCGAAGGGGAGCGAGTTGCTCCTGCGCCACCTTCAAAGATGCCTCATCTCGCTCTTTCTCTGCGCTCAAATGAGCGGCTTGCAGAGCTCGGTATTGGGAGTCAGACTCAGAGAGCTTCTCCCTCAGACTAGCGGCCTCTCTGGCCTTTCTTGAGTAGTTGGCGGAGGCGATCTGTTCCTTTTCAATGGCAGCCCGCCAGCTGCACTTTGCCTTCTCCGTCAAGGCAAGAGACTGCACAAATGAGTAAAAATAGTTAATGAAGTGACGACCTAACAAAAAATAGAAATAAAGGATAAGGTAACACAAAAAGCATAAGTGTTACCTAGGAAGCGAGCAAGCCAGACATGTCACTGTACTCTTCTAGAGAGAGCTCCTCCTCAACAAATTGGGTCAGCAGGTCCCTATCTGCCGCCCTTCTCACAATGATTTGCCCCAATCCCAACTCGACATATTGGCGGCTTAAACTATTGATGCCTGTGAGGGGAGGTACATCACTTAGCCTATCCACTATGCCTTACACGTCATCAGTGCTTTTGGTGGAGGGCATTTGGGGTGGAGGATGACCTGAAGGAGAGCCCGCACCCCTGGAAGTTCCAGCTTGATCATGGGTTAGCTCAGTACGCGACCTCTTTCTGAGACGGCTGAAAGGTGGGTCGACCTCTATCTCTTCAAGCTCTTCGATATCGAGCTCCAAGTCAACGGTATTAAGGGGATCTTCCCCTATTGGTTCTTGTCGCTGCTCGGAGCACGACTCTGGTTCGGTTGACACCTCGACCTCATTCTCTCCTCCATACACCTCCACATGAGGTTGATGCTCGATGGGCTCACCTTGCCAAGTCCCATCAATGGGGATCATCCCAATTCCTTCCTTGGGGAATAGGGCATTGTGGTTAATTGATTCCTTCTCTCTGCTGGCACGGGCGTTGGCGGCCCCATGAGCCTTCTTGTTCTTCCTCCTGTTGGGGAGTAAGAACTGCACGATCGAAAAGAAAAGTAGTCAGTAAAGAAATATATGAGCAAAGCGACAAAGAAGATACAAGAATAAGGGGACAAGTAATTAACCTCCATAGTGAAAGAGGCCCCTGCAGTGGCCATGTTTCTTATTGCAGTCAAACACTCTAGGAATTCACAGATGAAAGGGTCAAGGGGCAAACGTAGCCCAGCCCCAAATTGGTCATAGTAGAAGGCCACCCTGGTCATGCTAAGACCCCAATGAATCCAAGACTATGCCTTCCTTTGCCTCTCAGTGAAGTGGGTCAAGTGGAAGTCATCTCTGGTGACCTCAAAGAAGTCATGAAGGATTTTGATTCGGGAATCAGCGTTCTTCTTCCCAATGGCCGGCCTGGGGGACACATATCCCTTCTCATTGCGATCTGGCACCACGGTCGAGCAAAATTTATCCACAATGTTGCATGAGTAGGATCTCGATGAGGTAGAAAAGAAGCCTGTTGAGTTGCCATATCTACAAAAGACATAGAAACAGGGGAATTAGACCTAGTTGAAGTATGTTTCGAGCTATCTAAGGACGACCTAGACTTCCCTGGGAAGGCTAATCTTTCTCTAGGAAATGGGGGTTTATTTGGACTTGATATAAAAAATTATGAGGTGGTCTATCAGTTTGTTGAATAGACGAAAGCGAATGATCCGTGGATCGTCCACCTCCAAATCCCCCATGCTCTCACCAGCTGAAAACCCCAGTTTGCCATAAAACAGGCTCCACCTATTCAAAATAGTTATACACTCCTCTATGGTCAGTTCTCTCCATGGGTCCTCTAACCTTTTGTAAATCCTAAGGTTCACACAGTTATACCCATACCTAGCACCTAGCTCGAAGCCAAAGGTCCTAGCCATGGCGGATTTGCAACGAAAGCTTAAAATAAAACCTAAAGGAGAGAAATTGAAGGGTACCTTGCTAGATTAAGGAGAAACGGAACACAATGATGGAATGGGAGACTTGATTACGCCAGAAAAACAAATTCCTTGCCTTTGTTCTTGCTGGAAAAATTGAATGCTTTAGGATGGTAAAGTTTGGAAAGGAATAAAATCCTTCCTTTTATATACCTCCTTTTCCTTACCTAAATTGGAAAGGGTGGGGGACATAACTGTTCGAATGTTAGAGCAAATGTTCCACTCAGGTTCCCAATGCAGTTGTCCAATCGCCAGAACTGTCCCTTTAAGGTGAAAATTATGGCGCATTAAACAGCGTCCAACCATCAGAAGTCAATTGTCGAGAGCGACCTACCTCTACCGAGTCGACCATCCACTAGTGGACTAAGTAAGCCATCACAATAATTTTTCATAACTTCCTGGTCGACAAAGTCAACTAAGAAAGTTGGGGGCCACTAAACGGAATAAAAGTGATGGGCCAAGCCCAACGAATGAAGTCAAACGTTTCAACCATCACGAAGGAACAATTAATGAATGGGCCATTCCAACTGTCATAACTCTATCGGCCCAACGGTTTAGATCAGTCGACCAATCTCATTGTCCGACCATCCTTGGTCTTGACCCAACTTCGTCTGACATATGATCCCCACTTAAACATACTCTGCCCAACCAAGGCACGAAGTCAGGTCGACCTTGAATTCTCAGGCGAATTCGACCAAACAAACACGTGCGTCTATCTACGGCTCTATTCGTAACCATCCCCTACAATCACGGAGACTGTTATGCCTGCATTATCTCCACAATTCAAGAGATTCCTAACAATCATATGTCACCACTATATATACCAGACTACATCCCATGTAATAAGGAAATGTCATCTTGGCTATTTGAAGATTACGCCATTTCCATACAATTTATATTACTATATAACTCGACATCTTATCATCAAGCCGGAGGGTCTTAGCCGTAGACCATCCCGTCAAGTCGTTTGTTCGTGGTTTCAGGTCATAGTAGCTGAATTACGACCTATTGTTAGACTAAGGCTGGTCCGGAACATTTCCTGCATCATTAAGTATATATGTGGTATATTTTTGTGTATTATATTGTGTATATGAATATGTATAAATATATCAAAAAAGTCATGGTTCATTAGTAGACCCCTACTCCGAGTGATGATTATTTATGGTCGAAGCGAGGAGTATGATTTTGGTAGAGGCTGGCTTGAGTAAATATTTATGGCCGGAGCTCGGAGCTCGCAAGATCGGTTTGAGGCCTGAGGGGTGGAGTATGGAGGACTGGAATCTCGGAGACTGGAGTCTGGTGGACTGGGTCCATCACGACTTAGAAGGATATGTCCGAGCTTTCGGGGCAGCAGTCTGCCGATAATTGCCAAAGATGGCCAGAGATTCCCAGATATAGGTGGTGCAGTACCATAAATAAGTAGAGATCCCGTAGGTAATCTGAAGGTATGACTCGGAGATTCCCGAGAATAAATAAAGCGGGCATGTAGCCTGTGGATGAATAATACAATAGTAAGAGAGAATGAGCCCCCGAGCTAGTTTGAACTCCAAATATATAAACCTCTAGATTAAGAGGCTGCCAGCGGGCTGGACTTTGATCGAAGCTTGCGACGGACATGATTGATCGGGCTGAATTGCTATAAGAAACACGGAGTCCCTGAGCTGCGTGAGCTATAAGATACATAAACCTGCATGTAGTTTTACATTATTTGCCCGAAGGCTTGTTTGTATTTAGCTCGTATGCTTATTGTTGTAGTTTTGCTCGTAGTCTTATTGTTGTTAGCCTGTAGGCTTATTTGATCTTTGACCGTAGGCTTGTTAGATATTTTCTCGTAGGCTTATTGTTGTTAGCCCGTAAGATTATATGATCTTTGCCCGTAGGCTTATTGTTGTTAGCCCGTATGCTTATTTGATCTTGCCCGTAGGCTTGTTTGATCTTTGCCCGTATGCTTATTGTTGTTAGCCTATAGGCTTAATTGATCTTTTGTTCGATCTTTGCCCGTAGGCTTATTTGATCTTTGCCCGTAGGCTTATTTGATCTTTACCCGTAGGCTTGTTGGATCTTAGCCCATCGGCTTGTTATTGTTACAGTATTTTGCTTTCTTTTTTACTAGAGTTTTAAGGAAGAATTAATGTTCTTCTAGAACTTTTAGGCTTCTTTGAAAGCTGAGTTTGTGAGACTATATTGGTTCCTTAATTATCAAAAATTTAGTCTTTTTTGTGAGTAACCTTATAGGTGCGATCACAACCTATTTTGGCATTTAGACTTTAGGGCTTTTCCTTGGTGTGAATTTTAGGCTTTTATTGTGAACTCTTTCATCTATACTCACCTTAATGATTTACGCGATCTGAAATCTTTAGTCCGTGGCGCTTTTCGAAAGAGCCAAGGTAAGCTTTTTTCATATGGGCATGCGAAATGCGGCTGTAAGGCCAGTCGGCGCATCAGCAGGGAGTGATCGTGCTGGCGTCCGTATTCACCTTAGGGACTTGCGCGATCTGAAATCTTGAGTCTTGTGGCGCTTTTGTAAGAGCTTAAGGTAGGCTTCTTTATATACGGGAATTCACTTTGTTATTTCAGTAATGAGTAAATTATGGATTGGCACAATTTGGGTTTTAACCCTCTCCAATACATGATTTTTGCTCAGGTAGCGGGTTGCACGAACTGAGGTGAAAATTCTTTTCATCCTTTTTTTTTGCCAACCACAAGTACGAACATAAAAGAAATATTTTCACTCCTTTTTGTCGAATCACAAGCATGCGTCTTTATTTGCACGAACCAATTGCACGAACGAAATTGAAATAATTTTCTTCTTTCGTCGGGCCACGAACATGCTTGTTTATTTGCACGAACAAAATTCACGAACGGAGGAGAAATAATTTTCTTTTTTCGTTGGACCACGAACATGCTTCTTTATTTGTACGAACAAAATTCACAAACGGAGGAGAAATAATTTTCTTCTTTCGTTGGCCCATGAACATGCTTCTTTATTTGCACGAACAAATATTTGACGGAGTTTGGTGAAATCTATTAAAAACTTGACAAAGTTTTAACGGCCACCAAATATTTAACGGAGGAGTTAAGTAACCAAGCTTAAGGCAGAGGCGGAATAAAGAAGATATTTTCTTCTTGATCTGGGCCATGTGGCTGCCTTGTGTCCGTATTTTTTTTTTTTTTGTGGCTAACAACCACTTAGGCTCGTTTGTTTGCTGTAAAATGATTTTCGGAAAACGTTTTCCCCATTTTTTGATATTCGGTAAGCATCGAAAAATGGAGAAAATATTTTCCGAAAAATGTTTTCCCCACATTTTGTTGGTGTAATGCCCTAAGCTATAGTTATGTTTAACTTGAACCGTTATGTATCATCTTTATCATTTATTATAGAGCATGTTTATTTTGTTCATTATATGTTTACATGTTTATTATATTGAACTGCGTCCCTAGTTGTTGTGAACAACTAGTATAAGTTGGTAATGGATAATCATGGAGATGATTATATGCATGGAGATGCACATTACACTTATGGATACTTGCTAGAGAACAAGTATTGGACATGACCTACTTAAGAGATTTATGACATGGTCTGTTGTCATGATTAAATCTCATGATAGTCGTGTCATTGAATCCTTCGAACATGATGATTTGCTAGAAGTCACTTATGTATTGTGAGGTAGGTGTGTAGCGCGACATACTTTGCCACTAGGCATGACTCGTGCTCTTGAGAACGACTCGTGCCAGCGTCCAAAATCTGTCCGTACATGTTTTCCTTGGTAGATTTGGTTTTGGTTTTTGACAAGGATTCTTTCCTAATTGTTAGGGATTTATATTTGATATAAATACAATCCTTTGGTCAGCCAAAAACATATGTAATTTTGGGGTTTATGAAACACTAAAATTGAGATCTAGCTTAAGAATCAAAGATCAAAAACACTTTTAGCCATTGATTATTGAAAATCGTTACAATAATCGGAGATCATCTAGCAATCAATAAAGAAGCGTTCTTGGTCCGTTCGCGTGTGGATTACCGATTGAGGGTGATTAAGTTATCATCAAAAGATTGAAGACTTCAATCGTTGATTCATCACAAGGCCTAGAACAATGAGAAGATCAAAACCTTAGTCAACGGTTTTGAGATTCGTTTTGAGAATTTGCTTTTGAAGATTCGTTTCGAACAAACAACTTGCATTCAAGGTATGTAAAATCTATCTCATATAATTTTCTAATCTATTCATGCTAGACGGATCTAAGGGCTAGGGTTTTGATTGTTATTTTTAAGTTCTTTCGCTGCGTTTGTAACTCCAAAACCCAACAGTGGTATCAGAGCCCTGTCTTGCCATGATTAGGAATGAAATTGGCATGCTAGATTTAATTTGATTATTTGCTATCCATGCTATATGAAATAGATCTAGCTTTTATGTATTTGTTTTATGAAAAATAAGTATATATGATATGTCATGGTTATGATTTATGATGGATTAATATGATTAGTCTATCACATAGGTTGATGATTTGTTTAATATGATTAAATTAATTTTGTAATTTCTCAAAATTGAATCAAATCGTTTGTATGAAATTTTGTGAAGCCCTATGTTCATAATCATGTACATATGAAATTTATGTTACAACCATGCGATGTTTGTTACAATGTAAAAACCTTCTAAAATATTTAAGTCTTATGTCATTCCTTGATTAGAACACTTGTGAAATTTTAGGGTATTTTATGTAGTTTTGACTTAGTTGGGTGCATCTTATATCTTAATTTGTGATCAAGATGAGATAATGATTGATGTAGTTTTGACTTAGTTAGGTGCATCGTTCCATGTCTCATACGTTTGAAAAGGGTTTTGACATAATTGGTGCTTTCAAATTAGAATTGACCCAAGGCATAGATGAGATTTAAAACATGTTTTTGACATATGATGTCTAAGAAAATTTCATAAAAGATCTAAGAGTCATATATGATATGATTGATGTTTCTACCTAAATAGCTTGATTTCGGGCATTGACTCAGTTAAACCAAAATCAAGTGAAATATGGATCTTAGCCCACTATAATTATATGATACTGTAAGTACCCAAATCTGGCTCATGCCTTCCGGTTAAGTTTCCCGACAATTTTCAGGACTTTCCTAAAGTTCAGGGGCAATTTGGGGACTTTCCAAAACCTTCCAAGGGGTGAAGGACTTGCTAGGAATTAAAATTCCACGTAGTCCTTCGCTGGAAAACACCTTCTAGAATGCCACCTTGCATGGTTCTAGAAATAAGCTGAGTCACTAAGGGATAAGACCGCACGGCCTCATTAGCTTGGGGGTTACAGCCGCACGGCTTCATTAGCCATCACCAGACTGCATATAAATAGAGGCCTCCTCTATTCATTTTGAGAGACAGTTTTCAGCATTGTTACTCTGCCAAAATACCTACACGAATTTCCAGAGAGCTGAGAGCAACAAAATCACCTCCCCCTCTTCAAAACCCTTCAAAAGTTGATCCTTCCCTAGGCAAACTTCAAGGAGATAGAGGAACACCACCATTGGTAACCTCTCCTCCCCTTTTTATTGAAATATACTTGTCATTACTTGCTATATTGCTCCTTGCTTTATATATTGCCATTTACTTTCTTGGTATTTGATATATTGCCATTAAAGATCACATCTTTAGGCATGTAGATCATATTACCCCCTTTCCCCTATCACATGGGATCCATGGAAGATCCAACCCAAGGATGAACAATAAGACCTCAAATGGCTTGTTCTAGGGTGGATCTCTCACATGGTGATGTAAAAATAACATCCTTTGCATATAAAAATGTCACCTTTGCATATAAAAATGTCATCTTTTTCCATAAAAATGTCATCTTTATTCATGCATGTTACCCCCCCCCCCTTCCCATAGACCTTGCTTCCAAGGATTATCCATCTAAAAGGTTCATAAAGGACATAGGAAGCCATAAAGGTCATTCCTTTTCATTTCTAGTCTTAGCTTGCATCATGTTCATTACATATGTTAGCATAAAAATGTCATCTTTAGTTTAAAATGCATTTCCCATGTCCCTCATGGTTGGATCTCTCACCAAGGATTGCCTAGTGACCTTCATAAGGCACAAAAAGGCATAGAATGAGTATAAAGATCCAATCTTTATACCCCTCCCTTAGTCCCCTTTGGTACTTGGAGCATCCTATGGAGTGTAATGGTGTAAAGGTTCTATCTTTACATCATTTCCTCCACTTAAAGATGACATAGACGGATTCTCCTTTAGAAAAGGATGAACTTGAGCCCCACGTCTCCGATCATCACTTGAGACGAGCATAAATGTCCTGACAAAGCTCAAATCGTCTCAAGATGTATGATTGATGGGCAAAGGTCCTTCCTTTCTAAAGAGTCTCATCCTTGGACTATAAAAAGGGCGTCCCTATTTTGATCTCATGTGACCCAAGGTCTAATCATGATGATCATAAGTCCAAGATGAGAACGGGACCAAAGTCCCTAACACATCAAAAATCCAAGGAATCCCGAGCGATAACCAACTCATGGTTTATACGTCCGGAAGATAACTTGGCACATTCCCTTCTTTTCAAAAAACACATCCCACACATGAAAACACAAAGGCAATTATGAAAATCGGATCTTGGAAGACTTGCTTCGGCAAGGCTCTTTGGGTGAACAACGATCCGTTCTTCCCAAAGGGTAACTTAACCTCTGGACCCAAATCCTTTTTTTCAAAGTTTTGAGGAAATCAAAATGGCGTGGCGACTCCGTTTTTCAATTTAAATCGGATGTTTCCAAACTGATGTGAGGCGGTGATCCCCTTACACGAGAAAGCGGTTCCAAATAAATGAAAAAAAAATAAAAAGAGCCGCGATCTTGGGCACCACATTCACAGACACATGCTTGTATTTGAAGGTGTATAATTTAGTGGGAGTATTTGTGAAATACATTATTTGCTCTTAGATGATAAATGAGTTGATATTGATATGTGTTCATATGGTTTACATATTTTGTTGTAGAAATGGCATTACACAATAAATTGCGATTCGTCCTTATGAAGGAGAAGTTCAAAAAGAACGGTACAGACTATTCTAATTGGATCAGAAGCTTAAGAATTGTTCTTAGGCAAAATTTAACGTTTTTGATGAATCTATTCCTGCTGAACCCACTGCAAATGTTGCAAAGGGCATATAAGGAACAATATTAGAAACATGTTGATGATTCTAATGATATTTCTTGCCTTATACTTGCCACCATGTTTAAAGGCTCTTATGAAGAACTTTGAACACATGGAAACTGCTTTTGTTCTAGCACAACGCACAAGAAAATGTTCCAAGTACAATCTAGGCAAGAGAGATATGTTGTGTTAATGGTTAACAAAAGAAAGGGGTTTAAAAATGAAACACATAGAAGGTAAAGCAAAGGTTGCTAAACCTGGAGCAAAAGTTGCCAAAGCCGAAGAGGCTAAACCCAAAGTGTCTCAAAAGGATGCTTTTTGCTACCATTGCAATGTGACTGTTCATTGGAAGCAAAGTTGCAAGCTTATTAAGGAAGGCCTAAAAGGTGAAGGAGGGCAATATGATTACTACTACTTTAGGTATCTATATGATAGATATTTTCCTTTCTACTTCTTGTTCTTGGGTATATGATACCAGATATGGATCCCACATTTGTTTAAATGTGTAAGGAATAAAGAATAGAAAGCTACTCAAAGAAGGGTAACTTAACCTCCGGACCCAAATCTTTTTTTTTCAAAATTTTGAGGAAATCAAAATGGCGTGGCAACTCCGTTTTTCAATTTAAACCGGATGTTTTCAAACTGATGTGAGGCGGTGATCCCCTTACACGAGAAAGCGGTTCCAAATAAATAAAAAAAAAAATAAAAAGAGCCGCGATCTTTGGCACCACATTCACAGTTTGGCGACTCCACTTGAGAGAAAACCAAAGGAAAAACTTTCATTTTTAAAATAAAATAAAAAAAAACTATACTCGGTATATAGGTGGAAACCATTAAGCTTCCCGTTATCGCCTCCTAACACGAGTCTGGGATAAACTATGGTCTAACAAAACCACGTACCGGTATCTCTTTTCGAAAAAAAGAAGAAAGCTTTTTTTTGAGTGGGTTAGCCTTCCGTCGCGAATCCGATCCTCATGATTGCCTTCCTTTTTCTTGCATTTGCATTGCATGCATCATTGGTTCTTGGGAATTGTGCACATTTTGAATGCTGAACAGGAAGCTTGCTGGAAGCTGAAAAGGTGCCAAAAAAGGCCGGGGAAACAACCTGTAGAGGAAAGAAATTGGAACCTAGAAAATTGATTGATGCAGCCGTACGGCTTGATTCTCCTTGAATCCTAGCCGGGCGGCTTCATTGGCAATTCCACCAGGACAAAAATTGAGGTTAGTCTGGCAGCCTTGGCAGCTTGGGGCTATTCAGTTCCAAGACTGACCGGGCTCCCAGAAAATTTACGTGCTTATTTGCTGCATTTCCCCCGTCCCGAAAATCATTCATTTAAAACACATTTCTGAAAATTTCTGTTTTAACTCAAAAAGGAACATTTTTAGGAGGCCGCACACTACGCGCACCTTATATATCCTGTACACTTTGCACGCACGTCCCTTTAGCCCGGGGTGGTTGTTCAGCTGCAGTCACGGACAGTATTACGATACTCCCGGGCGCGCACAGAATCACCCCAAACTCCCCATGGCAGCCAGTGTCGATCAATGCACAGTCCTGTGAATGTGGTGCCCAAGATAAGCGGCTTCCTTTTTATTTTGTTGTTTTATTGGAACCACTTTCTCGTGTAAGGGGGATCACCGCCTCACATCAGTTTGGAAACATCCGGTTTAATTTGAAAAATGGAGTCGCCACGCCATTTAGATTTCCTCAAAACTTTGAAAAAAAGGATTTGGGTCCGGAGGTTAAGTTACCCTTTGGGAAGAACGGATCGTCGTTCACCCAAAGAGCCTTGCCGAAGCAAGTCTTCCAAGATCCGCTTTTCATACTTGCCTTAGTGTTTTCGTGTGCGGGATGTGTGTTTTGAAAAGGAGGGAATGTACCAAGTGGTCTTCCGGACGTATAAACCATGAGTTGGTTATCGCTCGGGATTCCTTGGATTTTTATGTATTAGGGACTTTTATCCCGTTCTCATCTTGGACTTATGATCATCATGATGGGACCTTGGGTCACATGTGATCAAGATAGGGACACCGTTTTTAGAGTCCAAGGATGAGACTCTTTAGAAAGGAATGACCTTTGCCTATCCATCTTACATCTTGAGACAATTTGGACTCTTTCGGGGCATTTATGCTTGTCTCAAGTGATGATCGGAGATATGTGACTAGGGCTCATCCTTTTCTAAAGGAGAATCCGTCTATGGCATCTTTAGATGGAGGAAATGATATAAAGATAGGACCTTTACACCATCTCGCACCAAGAGATGCTCCAAGTACCAAGGGTACTAGGGGAGGGGTATAAAGATTGGATCTTTGTGCTCATCCTATGCCTTTTTGTGCCTTAAGAAGGTCACTAGGCAATCCTAGGAGAGAGATCCAACCATGAGGGACATGGGGGATGCATGTTTAAGCTAAAGATGCCATTTTAATGAAAAATATGACATTTTAAGTGCAAGGGATGCTACTTGGTTGCAAAGGATGCTTCTTTGATGCAAAGAGTGATTTTTAATGCAAAGGATGCAACTTTATGTGGAAAAATGGCATTTTATATGCAAAGGATGCATAAAGATGTCATTTTGAGAGCAAAGGATGCTACTTTGATGTAAAGATAACACTTTTAATGCAAAGGATGCAACTTTAATACAAAAATGGCATTTTAAGAGCAAAGGATGCTACTTTAATGCAAAGATAACATTTTTAATGCAAAGAATGCAACTTTATATGCCAAGATGATGTTTAAGTGCAAGGGATGCTACTTTTCACATCACCATGTGAGAGATCCACCCTAGAACAAGCCTTTTATGAGGTCTTATTTGTTCATCCTTGGGTTGGATCTTCCATGGATCCTATGTGATGGGGGAAAGGGGATGTATGATTTACATGCTTAAAGATAGGATCTTTAATCACAATATACCAAGTCCCAAGCAAGTATATAGCAATATGTAAAGCAAGGAGCAAATATATCACATAAATACAAGTATAATGCAAGGTAAAGGGGAGGGGAGGTTACCAATGGTGGTGTTCCTCTTTCTTTTTGAAGTTTGCCTAGGCAAGGGACCAACTTTTGAAGGTTTTGATGAGGAGGGAGGTCATTCTCAGCTCTCTGGAATCTCGTGGTGGTATTTTGGCAGAGTAACACTACTGAAAATCCTCCTCCTAAAATGAATAGAGGAGGTCTCTATTTATAGGCAGTCTGGCAGCAGCTAATGAAGCCGTGCGGCTGTAACCCCATGGCAAATGAGGCCGTGCGGTCTTATCCTGAGATGACTCAGCTTATTTCTAGAACCATGCATGGTGGCCTTCTAGAAGGGCTTTTTCACCGAAGGACTACGTGGAATTTGAATTCCTAACAGGTCCTTTACCCCTTAGAAGGTTCTAGAAAGTTCCCGAATTGCCCCTGAACTTTAGGAAAGTCCGGGAAATTGCCGGGAAACTTTACCGGAAGGCATGAGCCAGATTTGGGTACTTACAGAAGCCCCTTGGTAACGTCACTTGCAGGGCGAGTGGGGTTGTCGATAGAAAAGGATCCAATCTGGTGAATGCCGAGACGAATTGGGTGACCAGGGTGGTCTAGTGGCTGAATCTTTGGAAGGCTACCTACGTATCCCGGAGGAATCAATCCATGATCGTAGTTCGGAAAAGATCCGCTGGGGAAAGGGGGTGTCATATGTGACGAATTGGCTGAACCTAGAGTAGGCTACCTACGTATTCCGGAAGAATCAAGCCAGGCCGTAGTTCGAAATAAGATCCGCTGGGGAATAGCGAAGAGAAACTGGTCTCTTGCTGGGGAAATAGAAGGGAAAGTGACCTGGGAGGTCAAGTGACTGATCCTACTTGGGATATGCTAGATGAAGGAAGTGACCGATGTGGTCGGATATCTGGACCTCTATGAGGGGCTACTTCACCATTGAGAAGTGATGAATGAAAAGGGCGACCACTGCGGTCGGATGACTGGACCTTTATGAAAGGCTCATGCATCACTAAGGTGTGAGGCATGAAAAAGGTGACCACTGCGGTCGGATGGCTGGACCTTTTATGAAAGGCTACCTACGTATCCCGAGGGAATCAAGCCTTGGTCGTAGTTCAAGCCTTACTAGATAGTTAGGAACAGTGTCTAGGATCCTTGAAGTTTTGACGATTAATGGAGGAGTCACCTGATTGACAATTAATGGAGGTTGTCACCTGACTGACAATTAATGGAGGTTGTCACCTGATTGAAAATTAATGGAGGTTGTCACCTGATTGACAATTAATGGAGGTTGTCAGCTGATGAAACTAAAGCTTACGTCGCTATCGAGAAGATAGAGGTAGCTAAAGTTTGAAGAACTTAAGCGTACTTCACTATCTGTGATAGAGGTAGCTAAAGTTTGAAGAACTTGAGCGTACTTCACTATCTGTGATAGATGTAGCTAAAGTTTGGAGAACTTGAGCGTACTTCACTATCGTGATAGAGGTAGCTAAAGTTGGGAGAACTTGAGCGTACTTCACTATCTGTGAGATAGAGGTAGCTAAAGTTTGGAGGACTTGAGCGTACTTCTCAATCTGTGAGATAGAGGTAGCTTACGTTTGAAGAACTTGAGCGTACTTCTCAATCTGTGAGATAGAGGTAGCTAAAGTTTGGAGAACTTGAGCGTACTTCTCAATCTGTGAGATAGAGGTAGCTAAAGTTTGGAGAACTTTAGCGTACTTCTCAATCTGCGAGATAGAGGTAGCTAAAGTTTGGAGAACTTGAGCGTACTTCTCAATTTGTGAGATAGAGGTAGCTAAAGTTTGGAGAACTTGAGCGTACTTCTCAATCTGTGATAGAGGTAGCTAAAGTTTGGATTTTGAAAATTCGGAGGTTATCACCTAGCGTTATTCCGTTATAACGGAAGTAACGGAGGTGACTCGGGAGAAGAGTTTGTTTTCTTAGAGATAACGAATATCCTTTAGAAACAGCGTTACTCTGGTTAAAAGATAACAGGAATTATATGCCTAAGTGGGGAGTCCAGTGGCATGAGTGTAATTTTCTGATCAGGGCAAAAGAGGCCGCCCGGCATGAGATGAGGGCAAAAGAGGCCGTACGGCTTCGAGTTCATTTTTTCCAGATTATTTAAACTGGATTGGAACGGGCATTGGGCACCATTGCCGCCCTCTTACTGCCGAGGAAGAGAAAGAGAGGAGAGAGAGAATATTCAAAATCCTTCAATTCCCTTGCTTCTTTTGATCAAGATTCGGAAGGGAACCCGATGCCTAGGCAAGCACGGAGGAACATATCCGAAACCGCTAGAAGGAGGAGGAGGGAGCTCGTTCGCACGGAGAGGAAGTATGACTCCATTACGCCTCCGTCGGAGCTTTATCCCGGTAAGGGAGAACACAAATCAACGAAACCTCAATCATTTGGGGTAAGCATTCTTGATTTGCTTGATTTCGTCAATTTTTATTGAATTTTGATTGACTTAGGGTTTGACCCGATTTTTAGGGGCTTTTCGAATTTTCCTAGGATTTTTGCTGATGGTTTTGGAATTTTGATGATTAACCTATGAGGCTAAGGAGATAAATGAACATGCATGTGCAATTTTATTTGAGAAATAATGAGAATGACCCATTTTTCGAAAATAAAGTGAGAAAAATAATGTCTAAAATGTGACGGAGTTCTTGCATGTGTTAGAACTAGGTCAATTCTTGATCATGGATGAGAAAACTGGATTTTGGACGATGAAAAGGATTCATGCATGACTTTTTTTTTTGAAAAATTAATGCTTGTATGCAAAGAATTTTGTGAAAATCGAAAATTTTGTACTCAAGGGAGCAATGTGCTTGATATGACGTGTTGGCACGTTTTCTAGGCAAAAGATGCTAGAAAATTTTTTTATGAATGCTTTTCTTTGAAAACATGTGCACTTTTGAATATATGCATGCTTTTGAGATGAGATGAAGGACTGACACGTTTTGTTTATGTTTTCCTACAGGAGAACAAATCGAGGGGGCCTTCTGAGGTCACAGTGAAGCTATGGGAGAGGATGCCCAATTTTGAGAAGGATGGGGTGAACCCCAAGCAGCTTGTGATGACTACTGGCCTTGATATGTTCATTGATGCCATTGGCAGAGGTATCCATGTGACCTCCAAGAGTAAGGGGCTAGTACAGGCCCTCTCAGAGTTCTGCTGGGACACCACCCACAGCTTTCACCTTAGCTGGGGGGAGATTACGGTGATGCCAGCCGACTTCACTGCCATTACAGGCTTGCAGCTCACTAGGAGGCCTGTGACTTGGAGGGACCACATCACGGCTGAGGAGTTCAGGGCTCTGGTTGGGTTTGACCTCAGTACTAAGGGGCTCGGGATGGAGATGAGGAATGTGGAGGTGGCGGTCCAGAATTGCATGCAGGGATTTGCCGCCAACGAGGTGACCACCCACCAGCTCGCGAGGGCTTTTCTGTGGTTGATGCTGTCGGTCACTATCTTTGCAAACTCTGGGACGCTGGCTATGGTTTGTTTGCTTGATTCTTTGTAGAATCTTGATGAGGTTGGGGCGGTGAAATTACCCGGGATTTCGCGCGGGCGGCGCGAAACGCGGTTGTCTTTCGATGAGGGTTGGTGTCTGAGACCTCGCTTCATGGGAAGGAAAAAAATGAGGAGTCGCCACGCATTTTTGTATTTTGAGCCCAAACGTTGAGAAACGGCTTTTGTGAAAATGGTGTCGTTTTTATTGGTAGCAAAAACTTAGGAAAAGACTTTGAATATGGGGGTCATTTTTATTGGTAGCAAAAACGAGTAAAAAGCTTTTTAGTACCAGAGATAGTTAGGTTCGGAGGTCACGTTACGTTTCGGGAAGAGTATATTGAGATCACCCGAAACGCCTCGTATGACGAGTCTTTCTACCTTTCTCAAAATCGTGTGTGTGTGTGTGTGTTTGAAAAGGGGGCTTGAATGACAAGCTTAATCTTGGTTTGAATGTCAAACGTTGATTAGGTGACTTTTTGAAAAAGCGATCGTTTGAATGACAAACGTCAGTTTTGAGACGGAAATGAGGGTTTGCGTGGCAAACGTCGATTTTGAGCTTTTTGAAAAGGAGTTCGAATGACGAACTCCGGTTTTGAACCGGGCGATTCATTGTTAACGATTTTTACGGGAAAAAACGTATTAAATGATTTTGAATGTCAAATAGCGGCTTTTAGTTTGAGAGATGAGCGTTCGGAGGCCAAACGTCATTTCGCGCATTTTGAAAGAGAGTTCGAAGGACGAACTCCGGTTTTGAACCGGGCATTACATTGTTAAGGATTTTACGGGAAAAATACGTATTAAATGACATGCAATCAACGAATCGGGTTGCGACTCGGACTTTGAAAAGTAAATACTATCACGATCCAAATGGGTCGGACTTTGTAAATGACAGTATTTAAAGCAGTATCAACGGAATCAAACGATCCGGAATCGTAAATGACGATCGACGAGCCAAACGGCTCGGAGTTGTAAATGACGATCAACGAGCCAAAACGGCTCGGAATTGTAAATGACAAAAAATAAATGACGATCAACGGATCGATCGATCCGGAATGGTAAATGACAGAAACAGTAAACGGAACGGGGTCGGAACGCCGTTTTAACCTGTGATTACTTCTCTTATGGAAAGAGAAGAGGATCGAGGGGCTAAAACGTATCGGACCCCGTTAGACGGAGGCGTCTACATTTCAGTAACGGTGTTCGAAACGGTTATAGCGACTGGCGCATAAACCGAGATGAGACGAGAGATTAGAGAGAGGGAGTTATACCTATGGCTAGGGTCGACTCCTTTGGCTCGGAAGGTGTGTACGGGATACGAAAAGAGGATTTAAACGGTGTTTCGTAGTGGTGAGGGACGTATTTGATCGAAATACGGAGGTTTCACGCGAATCGAGGCAAAACGGGAGCTCGGGAGGGGTGAAACTGGTTTGTGCCGTGGGCTAGGTGAGTTTTTGGGGTAATTTTGTTGTTATGAAATGGCTTTGACAGCCCTCCTATTTATAGGTGAAAAATGCAGTAAGAGTCCGGCCAGACTTAGACTGTTTTCCAGGGTTTTTTTGGTATTTTGGAATTTTGAGGGGCTTGATGGCAATTTCAGAAAATGTGCACAGGGAGTCCGGCCGGTCTTTGACTGTATACCAGGGGTATTTTAGTCTTTTCCCTTTGATTTCTGATTGAAAGGTGATGTGTGGGCTGTGGCATGGCTGCCACGTGTCCCATGACTCACCAAATGCGTGGGAGTTCGTTCCCGGTCCCGGTTTTGTCCGTTTTTAAAATAACAGTCAGGAAAATATCGAAACGCCCGGAAAGTGCCGGAAAGTGCGTTTTGAGGAAAGCCATACTTTTACGTGAGATGACACGTGTTAGTACGCTCGACGTCGGGATGCACGGGCGATCCGGGACGTCTCGTTGGCATGGCAACAGGGAGTTTAACGAGTTCCGGTTAACCTGGAGCGGGCCAGTTAACGGATTTCGGTTAACTTTCTGACGGATTTTGACGATCCGGATTTGGGTACTTACAATTAGCCCCTCAGCGACGTCTCCTCCGAAGGAGGTGGGGTCGTTGAAAAAGATAAGGATCCAAATCGAAATGCCTTACTTTGAAAGACCTGGGCGGTCAGCTGGCTGGACCCTTAGCGAAAGGATTCCTACGTATCCCAAGCGGGAATCAAGCCGATCATAGTTCGTAGGTGTAAGGGCCGCGCGTGGGGACCTTGACCTGAGCTAGACTGTTTGGAGGCGTCTGAACCTGAATGGAGACTATTGTGAGGCGTCTGAACCTGGGACTTCTGTAACCTTCGAGGGCGTGTGGCGCCTCAAACCAGAGCTGCTGATACTAACGAGGGCGTGTGGCGCCTCAAACCAGAGTTGATGATGCTGACGAGGGCGTGTGGCGCCTCAAACCGGAGTTGTGAGGATACGTTTATCCTGATATGAAGGCGTTCGTGCCTTGGGTACTGGGCTTATTACTGCTGCCAGTTTTATCCTGCTGGGGATAGGACGACAATGATGAGAACGGTTGTGTTAAACTGGCGTTATTAACAACTCGGAAGGATCGACGTTTCTTCTTTAGAATTCTGCTGGGGATGAGCATTCGGGCTTACCTTGATGGCCGAAGAGGGATTGTTGGAAGGCGTTCGTGCCTTGGGGTTCGGGCTTATTGCAGCTGCCGGTGAAGTGGGACGGTCGGGCATACGACTGGCGGCCGGGGAGATGAATGTTCACTTGCTGAAGTGAAAAAGATATTCGGGCTTACGAGGATGGCCGAAGAGGGATTGATGCAAGGCGTTCGTGCCTTGGGGTTCGGGCTTATTGCAGCTGCCGGGGAGATGAATGTTCACTTGCTGAAGTGAAAAAGATACTCGGGCTTACGAGGATGGCCGAAGAGGGATTGTTGCAAGGCATTCGTGCCTTGGGGTTCGGGCTTATTGCACGCGGTGAAGTGGGGCAGTCGGGCTTACGGCGGCGGGGAGATGAATGTTCACTTGCTGAAGTGAAAAAGATATCTGGGCTTACGAGGATGGCCGAAGAGGGATTGTTGCAAGGCGTTCGTGCCTTGGGGTTCGGGCTTATTGCAGCTGCCAGGGAATATATGATGGTGAAAACCATTAGAAAATTTAACGTCGGGAGACGGAATCATAACTGGAATGTCCGGAGACATGATTGAGCGTTTGAACGTCAAACGTCAACTGGGAATTTAACGTCTGGAGACGGGCGTTAGTGAAAACTAATCGGGAATTTAACGTCCTGGAGACGAGCGCTAGTGAAAACTAACTGGGAATTTAACGTCCTGAGACGCAGCGCGTTAGTGAAAACTAACTGGGAATTTAACGTCTGGAGATGGGCGTTAGTGAAAACTAACTGGGAATTTAACGTCTGGAGACGAGCGTTAGTGAGAACTAACTGGGAATTTAACGTCTGGAGACGAGCGTTGGTGAAAACTAACTGGGAATTTTATCCTCGGGGGATGGGGTGTTAGAAAGGTCTAACTGGGGGAAATTTTACACTTTTGGGGGCCAAAAGTGGTAAAATTGAAACTGCGAAAAACTGAGGGGCCAAAGTGGCAAAAAATTTTCTGGTGCAACAAGAGTCCGGCCGAACTTTGATTGAAATTGGCCATGTCCTTTTCAGCGCCGAGGCCGAGGAAGGAGAAGCCATTTTCTCCATTAATTCCGACGAGAGGGAGAGAGAGGAGGAGAGAAAATCCACCCCAAATTGCAAGATTTGCTCGAATTTGCGAAGGAAAATCGATATGGAAGGTGATTGGGACCCAATGGCTCGTCATGGAAGGACCGATGACGAAAGAACGCGGTTGGTTCGGACCATTCGAACCATCATTCATCCATTGAATCCGGCGGAGTTCTACCCGGCTAGGGAGAGACACAACTCCAAAGGAGGGATCGAGAGACAAGTTAGATTCCTACAAATTCCATTAATTTTAAGAATGTGCATTCTTTAAATGTTAGAAATTTGTTTAGGAATTTACTTAGGGATTTTGGTGCTTGAATTGGGGCTTTTGACTTTGCCATGAACCTTTGTCGAAATTGACTAGGATGTAGTTCAATTGACATCATGGGTGGATGACATAAAAATTTTGGTTGCAAAATTCCATGTCTAAATGCATTTTCCAAAATTAAAGTAGCTTTAATTCGGGACGGAGTAAATTTTCGAAATGTTCGAAAGAATTTGAAAGTTCCAGTTTCGACGGAGTTTTCGAAAAGAATTTGAAAGTTCCGGATTCGACGGAGTTTTCGAAAGATTTTGAAAGTTCCGGATTCGACGGAGTTTTCGAAAGATAAAGTTCCGGATTCGACGGAGTTTTCGAAAGATTTTGAAAGTTCCGGATTCGACGGAGTTTTCGAAAGATTTTGAAAGTTCCGGATTCGACGGAGTTTTCGAGATGATTTTGAAAGTTCCGGATTCGACGGAGTTTTCGAGATGATTTTGAAAGTTTCGGATTCGACGGAGTTTTCGAAAGATTTTGAAAGTTCCGGATTCGACGGATTTTTCGAAATGATTTTGAAAGTTCTGAATTCGATGGAGTTTTCGAGATGATTTTGAAAGTTCCGGATTCGACGGAGTTTTCGAAATGTTTTGAAAGTTCCGGATTCGACGGAGTTTTTGAAAGATTTTGAAAGTTCCGGATTCGATGGAGTTTTCGAAAGATTTTTTGAAATGTATGTAAGAAATGAATGAGAACTGTCATTGCATTTGCATCATTTGGACATGCGTTCATGCACTCTGTTGATGTTGCTCTCGTCTTGTTCACCTGCAGGGGAAAGGGAAGGTTGACGTCGACAATCAGAAGAGTTGGGGAGCCTTTGAGGCAGTGAGAGCATTGTGGGAGATTCTCCCGAACGTGGCTCGAGAGGGAGAGAGGAGTCCACGGCGGTGGTGGTTGACCTGACCGGGCCGGGTTCATCAGTGCGGTAGGCTGCGATTGCTACGTCGAGGGCCAGGTCCATGTATGTTGCCTTGAGCGAGTACTGGTGGGATACGACCCACACTTTCCATTTCAGATGGGGGGAGGCGACGGTGACTCCCACGGATTTTGCCGCTATCACTGGGTTGCCGACCTATGGCAACACGCTGGTGTGGGTTGACGGTTATACCCCGGAGCAGTTGTCTGAGCTGCTGGGTTTTGATATCACTGATGCCAGGGGCTTGGGCATTCGGTACAGGCCGATGGAGAATCATTTGAGGGAAGGTATTGCTGCTTACTTGGCTGGATCTTTGAGGATGACCGCGGAGCGCCTGGCTCGAGGGTTCATTTGGTTTGCGCTGTCAGCGACTTTGTTCCCGACTTCCGACACGTCCTGTCACTTCCCTTTGCTCGGGTCGCTGACAGATCTGGATGCCGTGAGGGGGTTCGCATGGGGGGAGGCTGGACTGGCCGAGCTCTATCATTCCCTGGACAGGTTCTCGCGGGGAGAGGAGAGTTCCTTGAGCTGCTTCACACCTGTCTTGGATGTAAGTTCATGTCTTTTTCTCTTCCTTGCCTCTTTGATGTACTCGTATGTATCTGCTTTGTAGCTGACATAACTTTCCATTTGCTTGGCAGGTCTGGTGCTACGAGGTGTTCAGTCCGCAGGAGTGGGACATTAAGGATGCGTATCGACCCCTGTTCCCTGCCATGCTGGTTTGGCAGAAGAAGGCGAAGAAGCCGGTCTCGTCGAGAGTGGGTACGCGACTGTCGTACGAGGAGGTGTCCCAGGCCCTGAGCCGAGAGTTCTCCGAGAGGATCCAGTTGACCTGGTGGGGTAGGTTCGATGCTGTCGCCGTTCAGATTGCTAGCGAGACTACACGGCGGCGGAAGTTCCTGGTGGGACTTCACAGCGACGCGATGTATCTGGGGGAGAGGGTGACTCGTCAGCATAGACCGGGGTCCCTTCCATTGGTGCCGGTGGATCCTCCTGTGCACATGCAGCATCCTCAGGAGATGCCGATGGAGGAGCTGGAGGGGTATAGACAGGGCGTGTACTATACCGAGTACGTCATAGCGGGAGCCAACTATGATACTTTCTTGAGGATGAGGCTGAGGAGCCCGCAGGTGCAGCATAGGGAGGGCGAGGTCCCAGGAGGTCCTCGAGATCTTCTGATCCCACGCGCGAGGCTGGCGTACGAGGGACTGGATGGCTCACGCAGACGACTGGTGATCCCACTCCCGGATGAGCCGAGACCACGATACTGTTGGGTTTTATGGGTCCATGCGCAGCGGAATTAAGCATAAAATTAACACAAAACCCAAGCCCTAAGATCCGTTCTATACAATTAAATTGAATTGCTATGAGATAGAATTTACCAACCTAAATTGCTTTCCGGTCTTGAGCTATCGAACAGATAATTATGTGATTCGTAATCACAAACTTTTGATCTTCAAATCTTCGAATCTTCAACTCCTTTGGATCTTCAGATTTGAACTCTAGGTCTTTGATTTGTTTGAACAAAATTAAGACCCTCTTTTGGTAATCCACACAAATATGAATGTCGAGAACGATTCTCGGGTTAGGAATTGCTAGATTCCTAAAACTTATGGAAGAATATTGAGAGGACTTTTGATTGTGAATTTCTATTGAAAAATTCGGCTAGGCTATTAGGGTTGACAGACCTCTCATATTTATACTACATTAGCATTAATATGTTTCCTAATCGAATTAGGAGACCAGGCTGTCAATCCGCGTCTGGTGGCTAGTTATGTCGCGTGACATATTTAGCCAGTGGCTAGTTATGTCGCGTGACATACTTAGCCGGTTACGAAACTTTCAATCATTCTTCCTTTTGTTCAACCAATTCATTCTATTTGTGTGTGACCCAATAGGATTGTATTATGTTGGCAATGAGTCCGATCATATCGACCCTCATAAGACATAAGCGGACTCTAGCAAGACATTATGTCTACCCAAATAACACAATGTAAGAGTTCACGTTTCCAATGGTACACTTCCATTTCTCCCTTTGTCTCACGATGTTATATTGAACACAAGTCATGGTCCACGTCAACTTGTATTTGTTCAATGCTTTCTCGATCTTGAGTATAATGATAGTCCAATCATATTGGGGTGTGGCCACACGCTTTCATCATTATCACTCATCGAGGGGCCTAAGCAAAATATCTCTCTTCCGAGGGACAAATTCCATCTTGACTTATCATCCTTCCCATCATGAATCCGATTATGCCAAAGATAGCCTTTATAGATATCGTGTTAAGATACCGTTTGACTAAAATCAAACATAACTTTCATCATATGTAAGGTCATGATAATCTCAGGTCTAGGGACTAAATGAAGTGACCATATGAGATTTAATTATGACATAAATCTCATACGGGTCAAGTCCAGTCACTTGTTCTCTAACAAGTACCCATAATTTCAATGTGCATCTCTATGCATATAATCATCATATGATTATCCATTGACAATTATACTAATTATTCTCTTAATAATTAGGGACGGAGATTATTACAATAAATATGCAAACTATATAATAATCAAATAATAAACATAAATGATAAAGATGATACATAACGGTTTTCAGTTAAACATAACTAAAGCCTAGGGCATTACACCAACAGATACAGGGCTGACCCCAATGCTTCGGTGAGCACTCTTTGATTTTCTGCTTTTGATAGTAGTATTCTGCAAATGTTGCATCTGTACTTTCTGTTCGTCCTCTGATGACCTTCCTGGTTCGCAGGTGTCTGGCCGTATGTATAATGAGGCTATGAGGCTGGTGGACGGGTGGGCCGCCTACGCTAGGAGACTCGTGGAGTTCATGCGGTGCAGTTCCCGGAGGAGCGTGGATGTCCGTGAGCCGAGGCCGTCCAGGCCGAGAGGTTCGCCTGCTCCCACAGCTGGTGGGGAGGACTTTGCACAGGGATTTGGCCAGTTCGCGAGCGGAACGGCTGGGTTTGGAGCTCCTTCTTCTTCGCACTCGGGGCACGAGAGGGGAGAGTCCTCGAGTTCGCATATGCCGTGGAGGCCTTTTGCATATTCCCTCCTGGAGAAATTTGGCGACTTCTTGTTTGCGACGGATCCGGCAGCGGCGGAGCAGTACGTCGAGTGCTCGGATGACGAGCAGGACTCGGAGTAGTCCTCCCTTCTTTTTTTTTTTTACTGCTTTGTTTAGACAAAAATGCATGTATTGTCAGGAACAATTTGTTTTGAACTGTATTCGAAAAGGCGCCGGTGGGTGTAAGTACCCAAATCCGGATCGTCCAAATCCGTCAGAAAGTTAACCGAAATCCGTTAACTGGCCCGCTCCAGGTCAACCGGAACTCGTTAAACTCCCCGTTGCCGTGCTAACAAGACGTCCCGGGACTGCCCCGTGCATCCCGACGTCAAAGCGTACTTAACACGTGTCATCTCACGTAAAAGTATGGCTTTCCCTGAAAAACGCACTTTCCGACACTTTTCGGGGGCGTTTCGGACATTTTCCGGACTGTTATTTTAAAAAAATGGACAAAACCGGGACCCGAGAACAAACTCCCACATAGGCTGGTGACTCACAGGGCACGTGGCAGCCATGCCACCTCCCTCTAGTCACCCTTCAATCACAAATCAAGCTGAAAAGACCAAAATACCCTTGGAATTAAGTCAAAGTCCCACGGACTCCTACGCAAACTTTCACGAAATTGCCAAACAAGCCCTCGAAATTCCAAAATACCACAAAACCCCCTGGATTCAGTCGAAATCCGTCCGGACTCCTACTGCAATTTTCACCTATAAATAGAATTGGCTGTCAAAGCCAAAAGGAGGAACTTTTTTACCCCAAAATTCACCACAACCCACGGCCAAACTGAATTTCACCCCTTCCGAGCTCCCGTTCTGTCTTGATTCGCGTGAAACCTTCGTATTTCGATCAAATACGCCCCTTACCACTTCGAAACAACCTTTCGAACTACTTTCCATGTCCCGTACACACCTTTCGAGCCAAAGGAGTCGACCCTAGCCATAGGTATAACTCCCTCTCTCTAAATCTCTCGTTTTGTCTCGGTTTACGCGCCAGTCACTACAACCGTTTCGAACAGCGTTATCAAAATGTAGACGCCTCCGTCTAACGGGGTCCGATACGTTTTAGCCCCTCGATCCTCTTCTCTTTCCGTAAGAGAAGTAATCACGGGTTAAAACGGCGTTCCGACCCCGTTCCGTTTACTTTTATGTCATTTACCAATTCCGGATCGATCGATCCGTTGATCGTCATTTAATTTCTGTCATTTACAATTCCGAGCCGATTGGCCTCGTTGATCGTCATTTACAATTCCGAGCCGATTGGCCTCGTTGATCGTCATTTACGATTTCGGATCGTTTGATTCCGTTGATACCGCACTTTAAATCTTGTCATTTATAAAGTCCGACCCGTTTGGATCGTGATAGTATTTACTTTTCTAAAGTCCGAGTCGCAACCCGATTCGTTGATCGCATATCATTTAATACGCATTTTTCCCGTAAAAATCGTTAACAATGTAATGCCCGGTTCAAAACCGGAGTTCGTCCTTCGAACTCTCTTTCAAAACGCGCGAAATGACGTTTGGCCCCTAAACGCTCATCTTCAAACTAAAAGCCGCCATTTGACACTTAAAATCATTTAATACATATTTTTCCCGTAAAAATCGTTAACAATGACTCGCCCGGTTCAAAATCAAAAGTTCGTCATTCGAACTCTTTTTTCAAACTTAAAATCGACGTTTGCCACGCAAACGCTCATTTCAAACTCAAAACCGACGTTTGTCATTCAAACGCTCGTCTTTTCAAACAAAGTCACCTAATCAACGTTTGACATTCAAACCAAGATTAAGCTTGTCATTCAAGCTCCCATTTCAAAACACACACACACACACACGTTTTCGAGAAAGGTAGAAAGACTCGTCATACTAGGCGTTTCGGGTGATCTCGTAATACTCTTCCCGAAACGTAACGTGACCTCCGAACCTAACAATCTCTGGTACTAAAAAAGCTTTCTACTCGTTTTTGCTACCAATAAAAATGATCCCCCGTTTTCAAAAGCCTTTTCCTAAGTTTTTGCTACCAATAAAAACTACACCATTTTCTAAAATCCGTTTCTCAACGTTTGGGCTCAAAATACAAAAACCGCGTGGCGACTCCTCATTTTTTCCTTCCCATGAAGCGAGGTCTCAGACACCAACACCTCGCGAAAGACAACTGCGTTTTCGCTCCGCGCAAAATCCCGTGGCGACTCCTCATTTTTTCCTTCCCATGAAGCGAGGTCTCAGACACCAACACCCCGCGAAAGACAACCGCGTTTTCGCTCCGCGCGAAATCCCGGGTAATTTCAGTTGGCGACTCCGCTGGGGACAGTGATACTTTTTTCAAAACTGCCGATGTTTTCTAAAAAGCCTTCCGTGGGTCAAACTTTCATTTACCCTTGCTCGTTTTCGTGTGCGTGTGTTACTTCAAACCTCGAACGGTTCTTTTCAAGGGCATTACATTGTCGTCTTTTCAAAATCATACCATGTTTGTGCATCCCCATTCATGTTTGATTTTCATGCTATATTTTGAACTGTGCATCATAAATTCTTTAAGACACATTCTGAAAAAAAATCTCTGTTTTACTCAGAAAAAAAAAAGAATTTTAGTGACCGCACACCACGCGCACTTCTTTGCCTCGGAACACCGCACTCCACGTGCACTTGCTGCCTCGGAACACTGCACACTACAACCCCTAACCCGGGATGGCCTTATCAGTTGCACCCCGATTGGCCTGCCAGATGCCTTTCGGGGGCACACGGGGTCGTCCCAAACATCCCATCCTAGCCCGTGTAAGCCATGCACTCTTTGTGTCACACTTTGTCCAAGACCCCGGTTGGTTTTTGTCTTAGCTCGTGTCATAAAGCTTAAGTGTATGTTTTTTACGCCGGGCCCCGCTCCGAGTCAAGCTCGAGAGGTTGAGACCAAAGGTCGTTCCTGACCCAAAGTCTCGCGCTCTTCAGCCTTGACTTTGATGCGGAGCTCTGCCGAAAAATATACCCAAAGGTTCAATGTGACACCGTGTCACCAAACCTCACCGTATG
The DNA here is from genome assembly GCA_022495995.1 of Adenophora triphylla var. japonica. Taxonomy (NCBI): domain Eukaryota; kingdom Viridiplantae; phylum Streptophyta; class Magnoliopsida; order Asterales; family Campanulaceae; genus Adenophora; species Adenophora triphylla. The sequence continues at coordinate 184,668 of JAFEMH010002937.1, read as the reverse complement.
CATCGTGCCAGCCACAACTTGGCCAACGCCAAAAGCTAAGGTCCCTCGCGCAAGCGAGTCAGGAGAGGTCATGCCAAAATTTTGGCACGATCCCCGCCTTAACTTAAGGACGTTGACTTCGACTGTGGCCCGTGCGTCACACACGTTGAAAGTTTGCGTGATCAGCTAGCCTTAAGTTCACTTTTTCGTTTGTCGGTGGAACTCGCTTGCCTTATAGGACCTCGCTCGGGATAGTCCATCCTGAGAAAGATGATCTACAATGGAAACGAGAGGCTTATAAGCGTAGTGACGAGATCCACTGATTAGAGCTCTAGGATTAGTTGCGAAAAAGAAGACTCGCTCTTTTCCAACCGATTAGGACTCTGAGAAAACACGCTTTAAGTAAACATTAATCGGTAACTGCACATTGCACAAGCCCAAAACCTTGAGCCAAATACCCTTTTCCGAAGCATAAACCCTTCCTTTCGTTCCCCATGCGAGCGAGAAAGTGGTTCGATTTCCGGGTCGGCGCCTTGCAGGATCACGTTACGGCGGCGTCGAGACGGTTCTTCGGTTCCCTCGGTTCCTCGGGGAAATTTCCGACATGTCTAGCTCACCGAGAAATCGTGACGGGGAAGGACCCCGCCACCGGCAAGATATGACATTGGAAGAAGCCATCCGGGCTTGTGAGGTCCACAAGAGGCGAAAGAAGATCGGCGGGAATTTCGTGGTACGGCTTACGAATGAGCGAGGTATAGCGGCTATCCCCGGTCGAGACGGTACTTTTGTCACAGTCGAGGATGACGATTCCCAGAAACCAGTTCACCAAGCCTTCAACCGGGTTCCTCCCCCGCCAACTTACGGGATGACTTCCAACCAAGGAAAGCAGTGACCTAGGCTCCACATTGCTACCTCTCAGGGGCAACCTGTCATTTTTGGCTAGCCAGTGCTTCTCCTATCACTTCAATACCACCGGCGCACCCATTGGACCATCTCAGATGCCAATATCCTTCAATACCCTCCGGGTTCGTCCCATTGCCTATACACGAATCCCAAAACACCGGGGACAAACCCCGTCTGATTCGAGAAAAGGCCCCCATATATCCACATATATCGAGCCTTCCACCTCCAATCACTACCGCTCACGTGGTAGCACCGGCGCCGAGCCTCAAAGTCCACCACTTGGACCCAACCTTAGCCTGGATGGTCGAACGGATGAAAGACACGAAAAGCCACCATGAGCAGCTCAAAGCAGGAAACGCTCAAATCCACGGATTCGGGAATGGTCACGCCTCTCCCTGCCAAGTTCAGAATGCCGGAGATGGACCGATTCGACGGAACCGAATGTCCTCAAACGCACGTCGACACCTACGTTCTCGGCATGAGAGCAAAAGGAGCAACCCTCCAGCAAATGGCCGACCACTTCCAGCATACGCTCAAAAGCTCAGCGTTACGATGGTTTCTGAGGGTCAAGCCTGCGGATCGCCACACCTGGGATCAGATCAGTAACATCTTCCTGGAACGGTACCGATCCAATTTAGAGTGGGAAACAAGTCGTGAGGACTTAATCACCACTGAGCAGAAAGCGGACGAAAGCGTCGGAGAATTCTACAAAAGGTGGAGCTGGAAACTCTCCGAGATCATGGAGCCACTCTCCAAAGAGGAACAGATGCGGATCTTCAAGTCCTGCTTAAGACCGTCCATCAGAACTCTCATCAGCCATCACTTCTTCCCCGATCTCCGAGCCATGGTCAATGCCGGCTCACAGTTCGAGAAGGATCTCAAGGAAAAATTGGCCACAGCACAGCCATACTGTTCGGTCGAAACCTAACGGTTTATTTTATATCCGCAAGCGCACGGGCTATTGTAATATAGCGGGTGCAAGTACGAGTCGATCCCACAGAGACAGGGTTTACTTAAGGGATATTTTTGTCTTTAGAAAATATAGAAAGGATTGGGGGGGTAGATAAAATTTGTTTTTAGAATAATAGAGAGAGCATAGACAGAAAGTACTTTAATTGAATTCTTATAAAACGAAGCATTCTCGGGATTGGAAATCATACACATAATCTTATTCATCAAATTGTCATTGTCTTAGAAATAAAAGGTTTTCATAAAAAGCAAGGATGGTATGTTAGGCCTACGCTATTTCGGGCTAGGACAATAGCGTTTGTATTCTTCACTAATTATGTCCTAACTGTTTGAGAAATCCGTTTATGTTTGCCCCCGCCCTGTCACAAACGGGCATTCCGGCTTATCTCTAGCTGACCATAATTAGTAAGAATCCATTAAGGACGGAAGTTCAACATACTTTCCATTAAAGGAACATCCCTAGGCCATTGAACTACTCTCGTGATCAATGAACCTAGTTTCTTTATATGGTTCCGTCAATTGAGATTCTCCGCTAGGTACTTCTCTCAATTGACTGAATCATACAAATTGGATATCGCCAATAAGTAAGGCATTTAGAGAATAATATAAAGAGATTGTTTTAGATGAAGAAAGTAGACAAGACTAATCATTTTTTAGATGATGAATAAGCATGTTTTTGAGTTTCCAACCCCAAGAATATGGGGGATTACTCACAAGCCATTTATAATATATAAGCAATTAAAATAAGAGATTGAGTAAGAAAGACTTATGATGAACAAATGCTGGAAATAATGCTTCACTTGTATTGCTCTTCTTCCAAAGTAACTTCAAGAACAAAATAATGACTTGATCTTCAAATCTCCTTGGAAATTGTTATCACAAGTATTTGTGTTTCCTATCTATCAAATATCAGTAATTTCTCTCTAATAATTCGTGTTTAAGACTGATCTCTAGGGTCCTATTTATAAAAAGGAGGGAACTCTTCAATCGGGTGCAACCAAAAGGTGCCTTTACATCTGCGAGTCACGACTTGCACGGCCGTGTCAAGGAAGTTGCACGGCCGTGTGACCCTTGGCGCCCGATTTGAATTTAAGTCTTGACACTTCGCACGGCCGCTCCTATATAAGCCGCACGGCCGCTCCATAAGATGACACGGGCGCTCCCTCTTTCAAGACACGGCCACTCTATATTTTAGGGCCAAAAATGGCACGAAAAAGGCCAAGTGCACGGCCGCTCCATCTCTTGCCGCACGGCCGCTCTGTGCGAATTTTAACTTTGTGTGCTTGATTTGGTTGGTGCTCTCCCATGTCTTTTGCCTTGAAGTGTCCAAGTATCCTTTTGATAAAAAATGAACCTAAAACCTGTCTTAAAAAGCAAGAAATATACCAAAAGCGTAAAATCTAGAAAATAAGGAAAAGAAACTAAAAAGTATATGAAATGAAATGAGAAATGATGTTTTATGCCATAAAAAGTATATAAAAAGAAGGATAAATGACTATATAATAGTCACTTATCAAACTCCCCCACACTTAAACCTTTGCTTGTCCCCAAGCAAACTTATAATGAAATATGGAGAGGGAGAAAAATATGATTGATCCCTCAGAAATAAAGTAGCAAGCCCTTGAATGCCTTGTAGATAATGCCTTTTATCTATCTAATCATATTTTGAATATCTTTAAAAATTTATTTGGGAAGAAATATTTTAGGGATATTTTAAAGAGATAAAATGCAAGACAATAACCTAGTATAGCATATATAGAATTTTGACCAAGTAAAGCATGCTAGAAGGAAGAATTTTCTTGGTAGGAAAAGCTATCACTTTTTAGAGTGATTTTTTAGAAAAGATGAATTTTATTTCTTTAAGATGTACAAGAAAAGGTATAGACATTTATTCACAATTTAGAAGTTCCGAAGAATTGTGTTACATTCTTGAATCACAAAGGTGAAGAATGGGTGATGGTAGTGGAAAAATCTCGTCAAAGTCAAACAAATTTATCTTATTTTTGTACGTGTTATATTTTTGCAAAAGACCTAAGTTATTCTTGATCCTTTCAAGTAGGAGACATTGTGGTCGCGAGCCCCATGTTCCTAATACTTAGATCAAGAATACTTTTGGATATTATTTCCTGTTTTGGCAAGGAAGCATCGTCGCAGCGAACGCCGTGCCCCGAGTTACTTAGGAGATAATTTCTTTTTGCTTTTAAGGCTTGGTGACCATCGTCACTCTTTTATTAATAAGATAAAAGTGTTTTTCTTTGACTTGATTTGAAAATGGAAGGATGGAATTTATGAAAGGGTGTGATTCAAGGGATGCAAACAAAAAGGTGCTTCTAAAAAAAGAATAAATATCTAATAAAGATAAAAAATGTACAAACTTAAAGGAATATATTCAAAAATTTGCATATATAACCAAGCATAAAAGAATTCCTTTCTAATCAAATGCATTTTCCTTGATGAGATTCTATATTGTGCTATACCAACTTATGAGGCTTTCAATTATTTCCTAAAAAGATCCCTTATACTTTTCCTTTTTATAAATTTCTAAGTGTATAGAAAATATGAGAGGAAAGATAAAGGCATTTATACTAGGGCAAATGGCAAGCATAATGATAATGATTTTTGATCATCAAAGGGATTTTTTTTTTTTTTTTAAATACTATTATACATGCATAAAAGAGAAAAATGCAACTAAGTTAAAAAAGAAAAAAAATAAACTAGAAAACGATTAAATCTATCCTAGAAAGCAAGTAAATTTTAAAAACTAGAAAGCGAAAAATAAAGCAAAAAATAAAAGGATAGATTTACCCCCCCACACTTGAAATGAACATTGTCCTCAATGTTTCAAGAAACAATGCCAAATCCCGGGAGGGTAAAGGGAAAGACTTACTAAAATGGTGGTGGTGGTGGTGGAAAGTTGTCCCAATAGTTTGCCCCATAGTTGTAAATGTCGTCAATCCTTCCTTGAGCATATTGAATACGACCATCCATTTGGCCGAGTTGTTGAAGGATTTGAGCATTTTGCTCAAGTAGTTGACCTTGTTGGGCAAACATTTGATCGAACCTTTGGTAGAAGTCGGGTGGCAATGGGGCTTGAATCTCTTCTTCTTCTTCTTCACCTTCTCCTCCAATGGCATTTGGGAATATCCAAGTCTCGGGCTCTCTTATCCGGATGGTGGGGAGATTATTGCTTGGGAGTACAATGTAGGGCGTTTTATCCGCTCCTACTAACCAATTATACTCATTATTCCCCCTCACTGAAATGAGTTGCATAGTTCGAAGAGTTGGAATATCCAGTTTTGTTGACCCTCTCACCTCAACCCACTCATTTGGAATTTCAAAATTGAAGTGTTTGGCAAAAAGAGTAACAATTCCTCCCATATGAATTTCTCCATTAAAGGTGGGAGAAACAATGTCACCAATCAACTCAAAGAAGAAATTGCAAAGATTCATCCTTCTTCGCTCCCAAACAAAACACCATAAAACAAACAACTCCTTTCTATTCACGGTTCCCTTATCTTCCCTAGCAAAGATGGTACAAGCGAACATCCTATGTATGAGGCGGAGGGATGGGTGAATGATAGAAGAAGCTTTGGCACTTCGGGAAGTATAGGATGGAAGGCCGGTAATTTGGTTCCAAAAAATAGTCTCATTGTATTCAATGGGCATGTCGGGAAAAGACTCTGTTTGGAAAGATAACCCCAAAATTCTACTAATCTCAGCCCCGGTCAAATGAAGCTCTCTTCCTCCAAGGCGAAAGTCCAAATGGAATTGATTAAAAACCCTTCCTGTCAATCTACAAGTTTTCTCCACAATTTTCATTTTTAATGTACTCAGAAATTCTAAGGTAAGGACCTCATAGGTTTTCTCATGCTTCTGAAGGAAGCCATCGGATCTCATTCCCATAAAAAGAGTAAGAGCGTCCCCATAAATTCCTAATGCTCTCAGGGCAAGCCTATCAGGAAATTGAGTTGGCCTAATCCTTTTAGAACTCAAGGCAACAAAACGTGCCGTCTCCCTTGGAGTTCTAAAATCAATCCCCAAAGTATTGAGAGTAGGATTCAAGTTAGAGGAAGATCCTTGCTCTTTTCGAGACTTCTTTGTTACTCTCTCTGCAGCCTTTCCTTTTCCTTTGGTGGCCATTATCTCAAAAACCCAGAAAATTTGAAAGACAAGAGAGGTGAAGGAGTTCTTACCCGAAGAAATTGCTGAATAAACCTGAAATCTTTGATGCCCAGCCACTGAAATGTCCAAGAGCTTCCTCCTTAACCTTAATCTTGAGCAATCCCTTCGAAATTCATGAAATGGGTGAAGGGTTTTGGTATTTTCGGAATTGGGGTTTTAGGAGGGTTTTTGGACTGATTTTGGTGGGGGAGAAATGGTTGAGTGGTGGATTTGAGGATGATTGAGGTTTGTAATGTGGGTTAGAATGGTAGAAAGATGAGTATTTAAGGTGGGTTGGGCGGAGGTTTTGATGGAGAAGGGTTGAAGATGGAGTAAATGAGGGGGGAGGGAGAAGGGTGAATCTTTTGACTGGAACGACGCAACTCCCAGAGCGTTTTGCACGGCCGTGTTAAGGAACTTGCACGGCCGTGTCCCTTTCACCGAGTCAACACATCCCAACTCGATATGAACCGCACGGCCGCTCCAAGATGATTGCACGGCCGTGCGAACCGAACTTCACCACTTTTTAAATCTTTTTCCCTATAAAATAAAGTTAGCACAAACAAATATGATAAAAAATAAAATAAAATAAAATGAAAATAAAACAAAAATAATCCATCGGTTACCATCCCGATGATGCTTGTTTTAGGTCCTTAGCTTGACCCCTTCACCGGTAGTAGGAGATGCATGATACTTGGTTGGCCTTTTGTCATTGACAACTTGCCATTGCAATCCTTCAGGGTAATAAGAATCTTCTGCGGTAGACATTTCTTCCATCCCGATTTCTTGGGTAGAACAAGTGACCTATAGTCTTTGCACTTTCGGAAACTTCGAAGTGACCTCCGTCTTTGTTCTTTTTGACTTTTCTTTGTATTGTTAGTTTTGGGACATGCGAAATATCTAAAATATCATTACAAATCAAAGGTTCAATATTTATGGGATCATTTTTTATTTCTTCCTTTGATTTTGTTTCCTCACCCATTAAATCTTCTTCACTTGGAATCCAATTTTCTTCGCTAGGGTGTAGGTCTCTTCAATTGGGGTCCAATCTTCTTCACTAGGAGTATAGGCCTCTAGATAGGGATCTTCGAGAACTGGCCTATGCATACTAAATTCGACCCTTTCTTTCCCAATATTCGGGGAAAATGTGCCATTTTACATCTATAATTGCCCCCGCGTGGCAAGAAATGGCCTTCCTAAAATGACGGGAATATAATGGTCTTCCGCCATATCTAAGATAACAAAGTCGACAGGGATGATTAAGTTCCCTACTCGACAAGGCAAATTTTCCATAATACCAATGGGGTATTGAACGGATCGATCTGCCAATTGGAGAGTTATGGTTGTGGGTTTGAGTTCCCTATACCAAGCTTCTCGCTAACCGATAATGGCATTATACTAACGCTTGCTCCTAAGTCAAGGACGGCGTTATCTATGTTTATTACGCCAACACAACAAGGAATGGTGAATGTACCTGGATCCTTTAGTTTTGGAGGGTCTTTATTTTGTAAAACGGCGCTTACCTCCTCCGCTAACATAACATTCTCATTTTCTTCTAGCCTTTCTTTTTCAAAAATTAACTTTTTTAAAGGTTTAACGGCTAAAGGCATATCTTCATCCTTTCTAAAATAAGGAATGTTAACATTAATGGCATCCAAGTTATCAAGGAATTCATCATAATCCTTGCCTTTTTCTCTAGGGGATTCCGTCCCCAAACTAGTCTCAATCATCGGAGGGATTGGACTGTGATTATTTCTAGGGCATTCATTCTTCTTTTCTTGCTCATCCCTAGTTTTTACCACATTAACTTGCTCATTTGGCCTTTGAGGTTGACCGGGAAGACTCCTTGTGGTCTATTCAATGGGGTAGCTGTTGAGCTTGTTGGGTTTCTAGCATCTTATTATCTTATTTTGCCAAGTTATCAAACCTAGCATTTAGCAATTTAAAACATTCCCTAAATTCATTATTGATCTTTTCTTGGGAATTTTTATTTTCCACTACAAAATCCATTATAAGATCTAATTTAGACTTAGGGGGAAAGGTATTTGCATTGTTGTTGAAATTCTTAGGTGCAAATCCCGGAGGTTGTGTAGATGATTGCGGGTTAAGAACGTTGTTATTCTTATAGGAAAAATTGGGGTGATTCCTCCACTCGGGATTGTATGTATTAGAATACATTCCCCCTTTTTGCCCAAAAGAATTAACGAAGTTCACTTGATCGTTAGAAGTAACGTCAAGTAACTCGCAGTTATCCGTACTATGTGAGTTAGACCCACATAGTTCGCACAACACATTTACACTAGCAATGGGATTGACATTAAGATTTTCAAACTTTTTCAAAAGCATGTCAATTTTAGAGGAGAGAAGAGTAACTGCATCAACATTATATTTATTGGGCGTACCTTGTTGCTGCTCCCTCTCGCTTGACCATTGGTAATGGTTCAATGCAATGTTTTCGATGAGGTCGTACGCCTCATCGACTCCTTTGTTCATCAATGCTCCTCCTGCAGCGGCATCAATGGTCTCTCTTGTTTTAAAAATGAGACCGTTGTAGAAGGTGTGAACAATCAACCACTTTTCAAGCCCGTGGTGGGGGCACATTCTGAGAAGTTCCTTGAACCGTTCCCATGCATCATACAAAGTTTCACTATCTGTTTGACATAAATTAGTGATCTTTGTTCGTATCTGGGCAGTCTTGCTTGGTGGGAAAAATCGACCAAGGAATGCTTCTTGAATTTGGTCCCATGTTGTCAATGAATTCGGGGACCGAATTCAACCATTGTTCGCCTTATCCTTGAGAGAAAATGGAAAAAGGCGCATCCGGATTGCTTCCACCGTAACACCGTGAATACGTGTAGTATCACAATATTCAAGAAATGTTTGGATGTGTAGATGGGGATCTTCGAAGCGTGCCGCTGTATTGGTTATTCATAACCATGTGCAATAATTGCGGCTTTATTTCGAAGTTTGCCGCTCCGGCATTCGGCACAACAATAGGGGATCTAGTTCCCGGGTACTTGGGTTAACAAAGTCCCGTAGGGTCCTAGCAGGTGTTTGCGGTTCTCCGTCCATGTGTTTTTGTAGAGTTTCTCTAAATCTTCTTAATCTTTCGTGAAAGCTTCTTTCGGGTTCCGGATCAAAGTTGTCAACAAATGTCCGAGACCGTTTCATAAACTACAAGAAAAACACTTGAAGAAAAATTAAACGTAATGATTATAGGACAGAAAGCAAAATAGTAAAAACAAAAATAAAAACTAAAAATTTGTAGTAAAGACAAAAATAAAAAGTAAACCGTTGTCCCTGACAACGGCGCCAAAACTTGTTCGGTCGAAACCTAACGGTTTATTTTATATCCGCAAGCGCACGGGCTATTGTAATATAGCGGGTGCAAGTACGAGTCGATCCCACGAGACGGGGTTTACTTAAGGGATATTTTTGTCTTTAGAAAATATAGAAAGGATTGGGGGGTAGATAAAATTTGTTTTTAGAATAATAGAGAGAGCATAGACAGAAAGTACTTTAATTGAATTCTTATAAAACGAAGCATTCTCGGGATTGGAAATCATACACATAATCTTATTCATCAAATTGTCATTGTCTTAGAAATAAAAGGTTTTCATAAAAAGCAAGGATGGTATGTTAGGCCTACGCTATTTCGGGCTAGGACAATAGCGTTTTTATTCTTCACTAATTATGTCCTAACCGTTTGAGAAATCCGTTTATGTTTGCCCCCGCCCGTCACAAACGGGCATTCCGGCTTATCTCTAGCTGACCATAATTAGTAAGAATCCATTAAGGACGGAAGTTCAACATACTTTCCATTAAAGGAACATCCCTAGGCCATTGAACTACTCTCGTGATCAATGAACCTAGTTTCTTTATATGGTTCCGTCAATTGAGATTCTCCGCTAGGTACTTCTCTCAATTGACTGAATCATACAAATTGGATATCGCCAATAAGTAAGGCATTTAGAGAATAATATAAAGAGATTGTTTTAGATGAAGAAAGTAGACAAGACTAATCATTTTTTAGATGATGAATAAGCATGTTTTTGAGTTTCCAACCCCAAGAATATGGGGGATTACTCACAAGCCATTTATAATATATAAGCAATTAAAATAAGAGATTGAGTAAGAAAGACTTATGATGAACAAATCTGGAAATAATGCTTCACTTTTATTGCTCTTCTTCCAAAGTAACTTCAAGAACAAAATAATGACTTGATCTTCAAATCTCCTTGGAAATTGTTATCACAAGTATTTGTGTTTCCTATCTATCAAATATCAGTAATTTCTCTCTAATAATTCGTGTTTAAGACTGATCTCTAGGGTCCTATTTATAAAAAGGAGGGAACTCTTCAATCGGGTGCAACCAAAAGGTGCCTTTACATCTGCGATCCACGACTTGCACGGCCGTGTCAAGGAAGTTGCACGGCCGTGTGACCCTTGGCGCAGATTTGAATTTAAGTCTTGACACTTCGCACGGCCGCTCCTATATAAGGCGCACGGCCGCTCCATAAGATGACACGGGCGCTCCCTCTTCAAGACACGGCCACTCTATATTTTAGGGCCAAAAATGGCTCGAAAAGGCCAAGTGCACGGCCGCTCCATCTCTGCTGCACGGCCGCTCTGTCTGAATTTTAACTTTGTGTGCTTGATTTGGTTGGTGCTCTCCCATGTCTTTTGCCTTGAAGTGTCCAAGTATCCTTTTGATAAAAAATGAACCTAAAACCTGTCTTAAAAAGCAAGAAATATACCAAAAGCGTAAAATCTAGAAAATAAGGAAAAGAAACTAAAAAGTATATGAAATGAAATGAGAAATGATGTTTTATGCCATAAAAAGTATATAAAAAGAAGGATAAATGACTATATAATAGTCACTTATCACATACCGATACCGCTCGGCAGTTGCATTCAATCCCGCACCGGCCCCCGGCAAAGGGAAAGATACGTCTGTCAACTACATCCATCAGGGACAACAGTCGGGCAACAGAAACCCAGTCCCACAAAGCAACAATTCTACTCAGAAGCAGCCTGCCGTACACTTCGACAAGTTGGACATGCCACTGAGCAAGATGCTGGAAGGGTTAATCAAGGAAGGTCTCCTTAAACCCGTTGCAAATTACAAACCCAAAAATCCTGTAGCCAATGCGGACAAGAGCAAGTACTGCGCCTTACATCAGTATCACGGCCATACCACCGACAACTGCGTGGGGTTACGATACGAAATCCAGAACTTGATAGAAGAAGGCAAGTTGGAGCGCCCCCGTGGGCCCAATACGATCGGAAACCCTTTTAGAACAATAACGATGTGAATTCCATTGAGTGGGTGCCTAAGAAGATTGCCACGAGAACCGGTTTCTACGCCTCTTCCGGTCGGGTCCTCATCAAATGTCCACATCGGCTACGATGTTTGTGGATCGCTCCGCCTCGCTGGAGTACGAGTCCCAAGATATGGTCCGGAGCAATCCTCCGCGAAAAGAAGAAGAAGTCCTCTCAACGGCAATCGAGAGAAAGATACGAAGCTGGGGACACCAGTGTAGGTACACTCGGAGAGCCTTCCGGGAGGTTCGACTACTACGTACTGTACTCCAGCCAGTCCTCTCTTCCTCCAGGCCATGCAGCTTTAGAGCAAGCAGAGATGGGAAAGCCGAAAAGTCCTGCTGACAACAGAGCTCAGACCCTGGGACATAGGAATACCTCAGATCTTGGTAATCTTACTGCCAGTCAGAAGCCTAACCCCCCGCGGGATCAGCCAAGATTCAATTTGTCCAGCTTCCGAGCTCGGACTGGTAAAGTAAGATCAAGGTCAGCTTGGCACTCGCACTCGATCAACGTGCTAACCAAGGGCGGCAACCGCCACAAACAGCCTCAACACAATCCCGAGGCTCCAGCGAAGGCTTTACCTCGCAAGAGGAAGACAGGAAACGGATGGCTTGATGACTCTCCTTCTCCGGATAGAGACCAGATCTACGATTCCCGACTGTACGGCAGTATGATCACGTTCTGCGATGAAGACCTGCCGAGAGATGCCTCGGGGCACAACGAAGCTCTGTACATCACTCTCAAGCTCAATACCATATCACTCCCTGGAGTATTGGTGGATAACGGGTCAGCCGTTAACGTTCTTCCTCTCAGCATGATGCGAGCCCTGCGCATCAACGAAAGCCATTTGATTCCGTCAGCTCGGACTATCAAGGCCTACGACAGCTCGTCTCGTCCCATCCTGGGGACGGTAACTCTGGAACTCTGGTTCGAAACCCAAATGGTGCCAGCAAAATTCCACGTAATGGACATTCCATCCGAATTCACAGCTCTGTTGGGACGCCCTTGGCTACATCACATGAAAGCCATAGCCTCCACTCTCCATCAGTGCGTTAAGTTCATTAACCGGCAGGGAGATCTCGAAGTCATCCGAGGGGACAGTTTCCTCATAGGAAACGAAGCCGAGACAATAGCCAAGCGTGCCCGCAGTCAGGCACCGGGGTTACCTCCTTCAAATCAACCAAGGGACTATCGGGGCAAATCTCATCAGAATCCCTCAGAGTCCGGAGATGCTAACTATGTAAACGTACTGGAGCAGGCAGACCCTGAAGTAGTCCGATACATCAAGTTCAACTGTCGTTTCCAACATTTGGAGGCAGATTGGAAAGAAACGCTGAACATCGCCATGATGCGGGCACATAAACCCCCAGTCTCCAATCGAAGATTCGTCAGCATTCTTCAAACCAACTCTCTGGCCCCACCAGGCGAAGAGATCTTCGTGATAAAGGTCAACAAGCACCGCCATTCTCGCTTTGAATGCATGGAAGTCGTATGGGATGTCCTCCACGAGGAACGACCCGCTGCACCTCTCTTCTCCAATGAAGGGCATGACGCTTTCCTAGCTGCTCCAGCAACGCACCCGGATGCAATACGTCCCTACGTTTGGATCGAGCCGTCAGATGACGATGAGTCAGGACTCTCCGGAGTCGAGGACGCGGCAGACCCGCGGGCAGACCTCTGCATTCACATGCTCAGCTTCGAGGATGGCACCCGTTCCGATCAGGTCACCTACGACCAAGGCTCCAATACCATGGAGATTGTCAAGCTCAACGTCCAGTACAGACAGCTATCCGACAATTGGAAGCAACTGGTTCACACGACAAAGAATCCCTCTGACCAAGTGGCTGACGACGACTTCGTCAACATCATCTATTCCAGATATCCCGATGATACCAAGGATCCGGTCCTTATCGTCAGATTCTGCAATGCCAAAGTCACCCTCGACGACTGCCTGCTCATGGTAAACGAGGCCCTGGCCAAGCGAGCTCAGAGTTCATCACTACTTCCGAGTACCAGCCCCAGTGGCAACCGGCCTGCGCCATCAGTCAAGCTTATACCCTCAAGCGCCGCCAAGGCCAAGGGCAACAGCAAAGGAGACAAAGCTCCTCACCCTGCTACGAGTCAGATCAACCTCGGGAACGCTTCCGGCAGCCACCCCGAAAACATCTGTGAAAGTCTTCCCCGTAAGGCGTAGTCGGCTCCGACATAGGAAATGACCACCTCGGCATCAACATGCTCCGGTTCGATCACGCTCACGGCCGTCACGGCCCCGGATCTCGAACATCCACGCCGATCATTGCTAGCTCGATAGACTTGGCGATCGAGCGAGATCACGAGGCTGTCGACATTGCGGGAATTCAACACCCCGTGGGATCAATCAAGCGAGATATGGGCAAATTTCTTGGTAATCGAGATCAAGGAAGGCCGCATGGAATGTCCCGATCCGACTTCCTTTGTCAACGTAATCCAAGTGTTTCCGCCATTCGGCGATTTGAATGTAATCACGGTTATGGACACTAGTCAGATGATGCGCACCTACGGAGACTGCTTAGCTCTCGCAAGGAAGGCCCTCATGGAACTAGCCGCTCAAGAAAGTCGTCTTTGGGATGAAGACCAAGCTCGAAAGACCGACGGGGACCAAGCCACTTAAAGTGTCACGAGCGGCTTCGGACGAGAAAGCTAGAGGCCACTCTAGACCCGGTTCGACCTCGGGGTTTTGCTCACGGCAACTTCCCGACTACCGTCTGTTCTCATCCAACCCCCTCGCCACACGAGGGTGGTCAACGGTCCCGATGACCTAGGAGATGGAACGACAGCGGCATAACGAATCCCAGGCGCTTACCTCCCCGGGAAAGCAAGTTCTGCTGTGAAAGCGACGATGAAGGCGATGAAACCATTCTCTTCCAAGCGGGCATGAAGGTCAACAAAGCCAGGACTCCCCGAAAAGGTCTTGGGAGGATGGGAACGGATCATTTCCGCACTCAAATTGAAAGGCCAACTCGGGGAGGAAGGTCTATTTAAAAACAAGAGGAGGATGGAAATTCGTCTCGAGCAACTACTCGGGGAAATTCCACGCGAGGCATCGAGGCATTCGTTTACGAACGATCAGCGGGACAAAGCAACCGGTCCACATGGGCGGATGTTCGGGAAGCCGTGTACTCACCTTCCGACATACCCGCCACTCAGATAAAACAAAGGAGAAAACTATCCCCGATGGAGGTTTACCTAGGCTGCCGCACGTGATTCAAAGAAGCACCGGCTATTCTCACATGGGAAGAAACGCGAGGCGCTAACTCTCGACGCGATTTGGCTCCCATTTGCAAGAAAGTTGATCTGGGCCAAGAGTGGAGGAAAATTAGCAAACCATGAGTATCGCCGGACCCAACTCGAGAATGCCCCGAGTATGCTCAGCAAGAAGGAAAGGAACGCGATATACCGTGAAGAGATCAAGGAGACCGTTCGCTTGAGCCGAGAACTCTCCAACCTCCCCCGGAGGGTCATCAACGCACAGCCTGAGTTCGATTCACCACTGACCTTGTTGTGCGCACGTTCGAACAGCTACGGCAAACCGTCAGGCTACACTCCCCCGCGGCAGAGGCACTAACAGCGCATCCTGGGACGAGAATCCGTCAAGGCTGCCGAAGCTTTAGGAATACACCCACAGTCAATGAGTTGAGGGAAGACATATGGCCCTATGCTACGAGGAATCCTCCTCTAACTATGGCTCAACTCGGAGGGCGGCCTGTTCGCGAAGGACCAAACCCGATGTCGGCGTTCTAACCCGATCGGGTCAAATCCATGCATTACCACCCAAGGCCACCAAAAAGCTGCGGAGCCAGACGCAACCCGGTTGCCGAAGACGCAAGTTCCGTGAAAGAGGACCCGATCCTCACTCGGCTCAAGCGGACTCGGGCGAACATTTCCCTTTGGTCTCTGCTCACCTCCTCTTATCCTCACAAGCTCGAAGCTAGAGGAAAGCTGGCCCGTACCATGGTCCCCGTGGACGCAACCCCGAGATGAAGTCATTCGGATGATCGGAAACATCCACTATGGCAACATTATCACCTTCGAGATTTGGACCTTCCAAAATTTGGGGCCGATCACAATGAGTCGCTCTACATCACAGATCCGGTGACGAGCGTCGCCTTCCTCGCGTGTTGGTAGACGGAGGTTCCGGAATGAATGTCTTGCCGCCAAGATGATGGACACCTTGACATCAAGCCCACGAGATCTGAAGCCTTGATCCACCTTTGTCGAGGCCTATGACTCTACTTCCCGTATAGTTCTCGGGGTTGCTACTCTTAATATTTGGTTTGCCAAGCGGATGATCCCCACCGAATTCCAAGTGTTGGACATTCCAATCACTTTCCACCCATCCCTGGGGCGTCCCCGCCGCATCAAATCAATGGCGTGGCATCCACCCTTCATCGGTGCCTCAAAAGAAGTTCATGCAAGGCAACGAGCGAACCACATGGCCAACATGCGGTCGACGGTGTCACCTCCCAGGGGACCCGGCACCAACGACATTCCAAAGTGTTAGAAATCAAGCCGCAATGACAACATGGCATTAGCGGATTCACTCACGGAGACCTCCAAAATCCAAATATGCAACGTGGACCTTCCAACTGTCTCACGACAATATTCCTCCTGCCATGAAGATGATGAAACTCATGAACTTCATCCCCGGGGGACTAGGGCTCGGCAAAAGGTTACAAGGCCAACACCAAGTCATTGAAGTCAAGGACCACACCACGGTCCGGGGGCTTGGCTATGTGCCAACACCGGGCGACATCAAGGAAGACAAAAGGCTCGCCCGCACCAAGGCGGCGGCCGCAAGGGGAACCTCAGACGGCACACCCAACCTCCGACCTTACGGTTTCAACCTCGCTCATTACTTCACCAAGGAACCAGCGAGCGGGCGAGGGACCGACGGCAGGCAACCGACGGCGGGGGGGGACCGACGGTGGAAGCGATGAAGATGAGAAAGAAGCGAGGATAGTCGGCACGAGACTACGAAAGAATGGAACAGCTAGCCACGAGACCTCAAGCGTTTCGGAGGACTCAAAGCTAATCCGATAAGGAGCGTTCCTCGACATCACAACTCTACTGGACCAGCTGCCACCACAGTCCGGCACGAGTACACATTCAAGGGAATCCCGGACTTGGAGGAGCAACTCAAGGTACTCTCCATGGGAAAGCAGTTGTTCGGATCGGCCACGAGGCCACATTCGAGACAAAGTAACTCCAAAGCGAAGGAACCGGGAATTCATAGAAGACGCTCTCGGTGGACCGGCTCTACAAAGTCTTTTTGAAGAAGTCATGGAGGTGCCGAACCCGATTGACACAGGGCTCAGAAAAAACATGATCTCCATGATTGGGACGGCGAAGCCAAGCCTCTCGATCCCCGCACCCTCATTAAGCATCCGGCAATGCCACGCGAAGAATTGGGTAACTTTCACGGACTAAGGACAAGCGGGCGGAATTGGAAGACAAGGCGGGCCCGCACCCACATCTCCTAAACCCGATCTCAAACCCTTTCGAGTCGGTCCTTGTCGAGTCTAGTCCTGCGAGTCATCCAATGGCCTTACGCCAGGAGGACTATAATAATGTAGCCAACCATGTATTTCCGTTCTTGTTCAATAGAAAAGTCGACCTTTCGGAGTATCCTCTCATTGCCACTTTAACAAGCGATAAGTTAACAAACAACTTAAAAGACGTTAATAACTCAATTGATAAAGAAGTAGACACATTAAACAAACAATACATTAGAGAAGTTCTCGAGCGTGTAGTTGACCAAGAGGACAACTCCGGCCCAAGCTAGAAGAGGTTATGACCAAAGTGAACACAGGGTCGGTGCAAGAGCCTAAAGAGACACAAGTGGGCGGTTTCTTCGCCGATGCGAAAAGGAAGCCACGATAAGCCTCCTCGGGAGTATGTTGACGTGTTCGCACTGGTCATACCGGGACATGCCGGGACTCGATCCTCGATCGTAGAGCACGGAGAATTCCCCCGGATCCCGAATCCAAGCACATCAAACGAAGGCTGCGCAAGATCAAGCCGAGTGGTCCTTGCAAGTTAAAGAAGAATTTGAGAAAATGCTCCGAGTTGGTTTCATCGAGTGGTTGAGTACCCGACTTGGCTCTCAGAACATCGTGACGGTCACTAAGGCGATGGTAAGGTCGAGATCTTTGTGTGTATTTCCGGGATCTCAACAAGGCCGGCCCTAAAGATGATTTCCCACCGCCTAACATCGACATGCCGGTCGACACCACGGCAAATTTCGAAGTAAAGTCCTTCGTGGACGGGTTCTGGCTGGATACAACCGTATCAAATGTCCGAGGAGGATCAATCCAAGATCGCCTTCACCACTCCCGGGGGGACATACCGCTACATGGTCATGCCGTTCGGTCCAAGAACGCCGGGGCTACTTACCGCGCCGCAATGCTCCCTCTTCCATGACATGATTCACAAAGAAATCGAAGTATATGTCGACGACATGATCATCCACTCCGGAGGATCGTACATGCAAGACATGACGAGATCTCGAGAAAGTTCTTCAATGTACTTAAAAGCACTCCATGAGATTGAACCTTGCGAAGTGCACCTTCGGCGTCAAGCGTGGCAAGGTACTCGGGGTACATGGTTACGAGAAAGAGGTATCGAAGCCGATCCCAAGAAAATCAAGGCCATCATCGACATGAACCCGCCTCAAACTCGACGAAGTGAAAAGTTTTATGGGAAGACTTGAATACATCGATCCGCTTCATCAACCGGTTGACATCTCTCTGTGAGCCCATGTTCAAACCGATGAAGAAGAATGCCGACATCAAATGGGACGCCGAGTGCCGACGGCTTTTCGAGAAAATCAAGACCTACTTGGTGAATCCCCCACTACGTGCCCGCCACATGAAGACAAGCCACTACTCCTATATCCGACAGCAATGTACACGTCAATAGGAGCAATGCCGGCACAAGAACAGAAAGATTCCAAGGTTGAGCATGCAATCTACGTCGTAAGCCGAAAGCTTCAAGGAAGTGAACTCGGCTACTCAAAGCATTAGAGAAAACTTATACCGCCTTGGTATGGGTAGTCGGGAAGCCTGAAACACTACATGCAGTCACATTCGGTGCTCGTGGTCTCCAAAATGGACCCGTCCGATATCTCTTTGACAAGCCATCCTGTCCAATGCGACTAGCCAAGTGGTCATTCTTCCCGCCGAGTTCGACATCAAGTACATGGTCGAAAATCAACAAAGGGCGAGTCGTGGCGAGATCGCCCGGGCAGACTTCCCGGCAGTGAGCCTAAGGGTCCCGATCCGCAATTTCCTGATGACGGAATCTTCTCACTCGACAGCGCAAACCGCCGGCAACTCTTCTTCGATGGGGCGGCCAACAAGAAGGAAATGGTATTGGAATGCTCCTTGTCGATCCCAAGGACGAGCACACTCCCATAGCCATCAAGATGAATTTTGAAACAACCAACAATGTAGCAGAATACTGGCTTTGTGCAGCCGATCTGGAAGCCGCCCTCGAGCGCAACATCTCAGAACTGGATGTGTAGGGAGACTCAGCATTGATCATCAATCAAGTGTCCAACAAATGGAAGACGGTAGATTCTGGCCTCCAGAAGTACCACACGTACATGGAGGAGCTCATTGCTCAGTTCAAGGACATCTATTTTCATTATTTGCCAAGAGACAGGAACCACTTCGCAGACGCCCTGGCAACCCTCGCCTCTCTTGTCGAAATTCCCAATGGAAAAGCAGTAAAACCCCTCAGAATAGGCAGACGGGAAACACCCGCCTATTGATGTGAGATTGAAACAAAAAAAGAAACGATCGACGAACCCTGGTACAATCAAATTTACCAGTACCTCCAAAACGGAGAAGCTTCCTTCACAAATGAAGATGGAAAATACAAAGAGGGGATCAAAGCCAAAAACATGATGGCATTAAAACGCCTGGCATCCCATTTCGTCATTCTGGGGGTATGTTGTACAAGAAGCACCACCAAGGGCCACTCCTTCGGTGTGTAAACAAAGAAAAAGCCAGCGAGCTAATGAACGAAGTTCACAACGGAACCTGCGGCCCGCACATGAACGCCCGAGCATTGACACAGATCATCCTCCGTATGGGATACTACTGGATATCAATGGAAACTGACTGCATCTAGTTCGTCCGAAGCTGCGACAAATGTCAACGGTTCTCCAACCTCAATCACATCCCTCCTCACGAACTCTATTGCATGACTACACCATGGCCTTTCGCCACATAGGGAATCGACGTCATCGGCAAGATCACTCCACCAGGGAGCAATGGTCACGAGTTCATTCTAGTCGCAGTCGACTACTTCACCAAATGGGTAGAAGCCAGATCGTACAAGGTACTGAATTCTAAGAAGGTGGCCGAGTTCATCCGAGAGAACATCATGTGTCGATATGGAGTGCCCAACGAGATCATATTCGACAATGGGACTCACTTCGAAGGAGATTGTGACCAACTTCTGACCGAATTCAGAGTCACACGTCACAAATCTTCTCCTTACAGACCACAAACCAATGGTGCAGTAGAGGCAGCCAACAAGACTCTCGCCATGATAATCAGGAAGATGACCACCAGAGGTCGGGACTGGCCCGAAAAGCTACATTTAGCCCTCTGGAGATACCGAACGTCAGTCAGAACCGCCACAGGGGAGACTCCGTTCGCACTTACCTACGGAATGGAAGCAATGTTACCCGTGGAATTGGAAATTCCATCCCTCCGAGTCCTCTTGGAAAATGGGATCAATGAAGTCGAATGGCTACAGAGCTGTCACGATGAACTCGCTATACTCGACGAGCGCAGATTGAAAGCCATGGAACACACTCAAGCCTACCAGAGCAGAATGGCCCGAGCATTCGACAAGAAAGTCAAGATCCGAGACATCAGAGAAGGCGACTTGGTGCTAAAGGAAAAGCCTCCTACGTAGACCAATCCCCTCGGAAAGTGGGAGCCTACCTGGATAGGACCGTTCGTGGTACAAAGAATCTTCTTCGGAGGAGCCATAAAGTTAGCAGACTTGGACGGAAACCCATTCGTTAACCCCGTGAAAGGAAGCAAGCTCTACAGATACTTCGTTTGAGGAAGAGCACGAGTCAACTCTCCTTCCCCATACACCACCCCTCAGTAAAATTAAAGTGCTAAAAGAGTAATACCCAACTGGATGCATTCCCGCTAATGATCCAGGTAAAAACAGGGTCGCTGTAAGTACCCAAATCTGGATCGTCAAAATCCGTCAGAAAGTTAACCGAAATCCATTAACTGGCCCGCTCCAGGTTAACCGGAACTCGTTAACTCCCCGTTGCCATGCCAACGAGACGTCTCGGGACTGCCCCGAGCATCCCGACATCGAAACGTACTTGACACACGTCATCGCACGTGAAAGTATGGCTTTCCCTGAAAAACGCACTTTCCGGCACTTTCGGACATTTTCCGGACTGTTATTTTAAAAAACGGACAAAACTGGGACCCGGGAACGAACTCCCACGCATTTGGTGACTCACAGGACACGTGGCTTGCATGCCACCTCCCTCTAGTCACCTTTCAATCAAAAATCAAGGCCAAAAGACTAAAATACCCCTGGTATACAGTCTTAGTCCTGCCGGACTCCCTGTGCAGATTTCAGAAATTGCCAGCAAGTCCCTCAAATTTCCAAAGTACCACAAAACCCCCTGGATTTCAGTCTAAGTTTGGCCGGACTCCTACTAAAATTTCACCTATAAATAGAGAGGCTGTCAAAGCCATTTGGAACAACAAAAATTACCGTTCTAAACTACTTTCCGTATCCCGTATACACCCCTCGAGCCAAAGGAGTCGACCCTAGCCATAGGTATAACTCCCTCTCTCTAATCTCTCATTTCATCTCGATTTATGCGCCAGTCGCTACAACCGTTTCGAACAACGTTGTTGAAATGTAGACGCTTCCGTCTAACGGGGTCCGATACGTTTTAGCCCCTCGATCCTCTTATCTTCCCGTAAAAGAACTAATCACGAGTTAAAACGGCGTTCCGACCCCGTTCCATTTACTTTTTGGTCATTTACAACTCCGGATCGATCGATCCGTCGATCGTCATTTACTTTTCTGTCATTTACAATTCCGGACCGTTTGATCCGTCGAACGTCCTTTACATTTCATGCAACTTTACCACTCTGAGCCGTTTTGGCTCGTCGATCGTCATTTATAATTCCGAGTCGTTTGGCTCGTCGATCGTCATTTACGATTCCGGATCGTTTGATTCCGTCGATACCGCATTTAAATACTGTCATTTACAAGTCCGACCCGTTTGGATCGTGATAGTATTTACTTTTCAAAGTCCGAGTCGCAACCGGTTCGTTGATTGCAAATCATTTAATATGCTTTTTCCCGTAAAAATCGTTAACAATGTAATGCCCGGTTCAAAACCGGATTTCGTCCTTCGAGCTCTCTTTCAAAAAACGCGTGAAATGACGTTTGGCATCCAAACGCTCATCTTCAAACTAAAAGCCGACTTTTGACATTCAAAATCATTTAATACGCTTTTTCCCGTAAAAATCGTTAACAATGACTCGCCCGGTTCAAAAACCGAAGTTCGACCTTAGAACTCCTTTTCAAACTCAAAATCGACGTTTGCCACGCAAACGCTCATTTCAAACTCAAAATCGACGTTTGCCACGCAAACGCTCATTTCCGTCTCAAACCGACGTTTGTCATTCAAACGCTCGTCTTTTCAAACAAAGTCACCTAATTAACGTTTGACATTCAAACCAAGATTAAGCTTGTCATTCAATCTCCCATTTCAAAACACACACACACACGATTTCGAGAAAGGTAGAAAGACTCGTCATACGAGGCATTTCGGGTGATCTCGTAATACTCTTCCCGAAACATAACATGACCTCCGAACCTAACAATCTCTGGTACCAAATAGCTTTTTACTCGTTTTTGCTACCAATAAAAATGATCCCCTGTTTTCAAAGCCTTTTCCTAAGTTTTTGCTACCAATAAAAATGACACCATTTTCATAATAGCCGTTTCTCAACGTTTGGGCTCAAAATACAAAACCGCGTGGCGACTCCTTATTTTCCTTCCCATGAAGCGAGGTCTCAGACACCAACCCTCCGCGAAAGACAACCGCATTTCGTGTCCGCGCGAAATCCGGGTAATTTCAGTTGGCGACTCCGCTAGGGAAAACGATACTTTTTTCAAAACTGCCGTTATTTTCTAAAAAGCCTTCCGTGGGTCAAACTTTCGTTTACCCTTCCTCATTTTCGTGTGCGTGTGTTACTTTAAACCTCGAACGGTTTTTTTCAAAGGCATTACATTGTCGTCTTTTCAAAATCATACCATGTTTGTACATCCTCATTCATGTTTGATTTTCATGTTGTCTTTTGAACTGCGCATCATAATGATTTAAGACACATTCTGAAAAAAAATCTCTGTTTTACTCAGAAAAAGAATTTTAGTGACCGCACACTACTCGCACTTGCTGCCTCGGTACACCGCACTTCACGTGCACTTGCTGCCTCGGTACACTGCACACTACGACCCGTAACCCGAGATGGCCTTATCAGTTGCACCTCGGTTAGGTACGCCGAGACACCTTTCGAGGCGCGGGTGGTCGTCCCAAACAGCCCATCCTAGCCCGTGTAAGCCATGCACTCTTTGTGTCACACTTTGTCCAAGACCCCGGTTGGTTTTTGGCTTAGCTCGTGTCATAAAGCCTAAGTGTATGTTCTTTACGCCGGGTTCCGCCCCGAGTCAAGCTCAAGAGGTTGAGACCGAAGGTCGTTCCCGACCCGAAGTCTCGATCTTTTCAGCCTTGACTTTGATGCGGAGCTCTGTCGAAAAATATACCCGAAGGTCCAATGTGACTCCGTGTCACCAAACCTCGCCGTATGTACCATGCCAGCCACAACTTGGCCAACGCCAAAAGCTAAGGTCTCTCGCACAAGCGAGTCAGGAGAGGTCATGCCGAAATTTTGGCACGATCCTCGCCTTAACTTAAGGACGTTGACTTCGACTGTGGCCCGTGTGTCACATACGTTGGAAGTTTGCGTGATCAGCTAGCCTTAAGTTCACTTTTTCCTTTGTCGGTGGAACTCGCTTGCCTTATAGGACCTCGCTCGGGATAGTCCGTCCCGAGAAATATGATCTACAAATGGAAACGAGGGTCTTATAAGCGTAGTGACGAGATCCACTGATTAGAGCTCTAGGATTAGTTGCGTAAAAGAAGACTTTCTCTTTTCCAACCAATTAGGACTCTAAGAAAACGCGCTTTAAGTAAACATTAATCGGTAACTGCACATTGCATAAGCCCGAAAACTTGATCCAAATCCCCCTTTTCCGAAGCCTAAACCCTGCCTTTCGTTCCCTGCAGTGAGCAGAAAGTGGTTCAGATTTCCGGGTCAGCGCCTTGCCAGAATCACCGTTACGGCAGCGTCAGACAGTTCTTCGGTTCCCTCAGTTCCCTCGGCCCAAATTTCCGACATGTCTAGCTCACCGAGAAATCGTGACGGGGAAGGACCCCGCCACCGGTAATGTATATGACATTGGAAGAAGCTGTCCGGGCTTCGAGGTTCACAAGAGGCGAAAGAAGATCGAGAATTTCGTGGTACAGCTTCCGAATGAGCGAGGTATAGCGGCTATCCCCGCCGACGGTACTTTTGTCACAGTCGAGGATGATGATTCCCCGAAACCGGCTCCCAAACCTTCAACCAGGTTCCTCTCCCGCCAACTTACGAGATTCCTTCGAACCAAGAAAACAAATTGACCTAGGCTTCACGTTGCCACCTCTCAGGGCAACCCTGCCATATTTGGCCAGGCCAGTGCTACTCACATCACTCAATACCACCAGCGCACCGCTGGACCATCTCAGACAGATGCCAATATCCTTCAATGCCCTCCTGGGTTCATCCCATTGCCTATACATGAATCCCAAAACACCGGGGACAAACCCCGATACAGTTCAGAAAAGGCCCCCATATATCCACATATATCAAGCCTTCCACCTCCAATCACTACCGCTCACGTGGTAGCACCCGACACCGAGCCTCACAGTCCACCACTGGACCCAACCTTAGCCTGGATGGTCGAACAGATGAAAGACTTGAAAGCCACCATGAGCAGCTCAAAGCAGGAAACACTCAAATCCACAGATCCGGGAATGGTCACGCCTCTCCCTGCCAAGTTCAGAATGCCGAAGATGGACCGATTCGACGAAACCGAATGTCCTCAAACGCACGTCAACACCTACGTTCTCGGCATGAGAGCGAAAGGAGCAACCCTCCAGCAAATGGCCGACCACTTCCAGCATACGCTCAAAAGTTCAGCGTTACGATGGTTTCTGAGGGTCAAGCTTGCGGATCGCCACACCTGGGATCAGATCAGTAACATCTTCCTGGAACGGTACCGATCCAACTTAGAGTGGGAAACAAGTCGTGAGGACTTAATCACCACTGAGCAGAAAGCGGATGAAAGCGTCGGAGAATTCTACAAGAGGTTGAGTTGGAAACTCTCCGAGATCATGGAGCCACTCTCCAAGGATGAACATATGCAGATCTTCAAGTCCTGCTTAAGACCGTCCATCAGAACTCTCATCAGTCATCATTTCTTCCCAGATCTCCGGGCCATGGTCAATGCCGGCTCACAGTTCGAGAAGGATCTCAAGGAAAAGTTAGCTCTTTGCCACGGCCATACAGATACCGCTCGGCGGTTGCATTCAATCCCGCACCGGCCCCGGCAAAGGGAAAGATACGTCTGTCAACTACATCCATCGGGGACAACATTCGGGCAACGAAACCCAGTCCCACAAAGCAACAATTCTACTCGAAGCGGCTGTCGTACACTTCGACAAGTTGGACATGCCACCGAGCAAGATCTTTGGAAGGGTTAATCAAGGAAGGTCTCCTTAAACTCGTTGCAAATTACAAACCCAAGAATCCCGTAGTCAATGCCGACAAGAGCAAGTCTCGCGCCTTCCATCAGTATCACGGCCATACCACCGACAACTGCGTGGGGTTACGATACGAAATTCAGAACTTGATAGAGGAAGGAAAATTGGAGCGCCCCCGTGGGCCCAATACAGTCGGAAATCCTTGTCCGAACAACAACAGTGTGAATTCCATTGAATGGGTGCCCAAGAAGATTGCCGCAGAGCCAGTTCCTCCGCCTCTTCCAGCTGGGTCCTCATCAAATGTCCACATCAGCTACGATGTTTGTGACTGCTCCGCCTGCCTTGAGTATGAGTCCCAAGACATGGTCCGGAGCAATCCTCCGAGAAAACAGAAGAAGAAGTCCTCTCAACAGATGCTGAGAGAAAGATACGAAGCTAGAGACACCAGTGTGGGTACACTTGGAGAGCCATCCGGGAAGTTCGAATACTACGTACTCTACTCCAGCCAGACCTCCCTTCCTCCAGGCCATACAGCCTTAGAGTAGACAGGGGTGGGAAAGCCGAAAAGCCCTGCTGACACCAGAGCTCAGACCTTGGGACACCGAAATACCTCAGATTTTGAAAATCTTACTGCCAGTCAGAAGCCTATCCCCCCGCGGGATCAGCTAAGATTCAATTTGTCCAGCTTCCGAGCCCGGACCGGCAAAGGAAGACCAAAGTCAGCTTGGCACTCGCACTCGATCAACGTGCTAACCAAGGGAAGCAACCGCCACAAACGGCCTCAACACAATCTCGAGGCTCCAGCAAAGGCTTTACCTCGCAAGAGGAAGACAGGAAACAGATGGTTTGATGACTCTCCTTCTCCGGATAGAGACCAGATCTACGATTCCCGACTGTATGGCAGTATGATCACGTTGTGTGATGAAGACCTACCGAGAGATTCCTCGGGGCACAATGAAGCTCTGTACATCACTCTCAAGCTCAACACCATAACACTCCCCGGAGTATTGGTAGATAACGGGTCAGCCGTTAACGTTCTCCCTTTCAGCATGATGCGAGCCCTGCGCATCAACGAAAGCCATCTGATTCCGTCTACTCGGACTATCAAGGCCTACGACAGCACGTCTCGTCCCATCCTGGGGACGGTAACTCTGGAACTCTGGTTCGAAACCCAAATGGTGCCAACAGAATTCCACATGATGGACATTCCATCCGAATTCACGGCTCTGTTAGGACGCCCTTGGCTGCATCACATGAAATCCATAGCTTCCACTCTCCATCAGTGCGTTAAGTTCATTAACCGGCAGGGAGATCTTGAAGTCATTCGAGGGGACAATTTCCTCATAGGAAACGAAGCAGAGAAAGTAGCCAAGCGTACCCGCAGTCAGGCACCGGGGCTACCTCCTTCAAACCGACCATGGGACTATCGGGGCAAATCTCATCAGAATCCCTCAGAGTCCGGAGATGCTAACTATGTAAACGTACTCGAGCAGGCAGACCCTGAAGCAGTTCGATACATCAAGTTCAACTGTCGTTTCCAACATTTGGAGGCAGATTGGAAAGAAACACTGAGCATCGCCATGATGCGAGCACGTAAACCCCCAGTCTCCAATCAGAGATTCATCAGCATTCTTCAAACCAATTCTCTGGCCCCGCCAGGCGAAGAGATCTTCGTGATAAAAGTCAACAAGCACCGTCACACTCGTGATGAATGCATGGAAGTCATATGGGATGTCCTCCATGAGGAACTACCCGCTGCACACCTCTTCTCCAGTAAAGGGCATGATATTTTTCTAGCAGCTCCAGCAACGCACCCGGACGCAATACATCCCTACGTTTGGGTTAAGCCATCAGACAATGACGAGTCAGGACTCTCCGAAGTCAAGGACGCGGTAGACCCGCGGGCAGACCTCTGCATTCACATGCTCAGTTTCGAGGATGGCACCCGTTCCGATCAGGTCACCTATGACCAAGGCTCCAATACCATGGAGATTGTCAAGCTCAACGTCCAGTACAGGCGGCTATCCGACAATTGGAAGCTACTGGTTGACACGATGAAGAATCCCTCTGATCAAGTGACTGACGACGACTTCATCAACATCATCTATTCCAGATATCCTGATGATACCAAGGATCCGGTCCTTATCGTCAGATTCTGCAAAGCCAAAGTTACCCTCGTCGACTGCCTGCACATGGTAAACGAGGCCCTGGCTAACCGAGCTCAGAGCTCATCATCACTTCCGAGTACCAGCCCCAGTGGCAACCGGCCCGTGCCGTCAGTCAAGCTTAAAGCCACAAGTGCCGTCAAGGCCAAGGGCAATAGCAAAGGAGACCAAGCTCCTCACCCTGTCACAAGTCAGATCAACCTCGGGAACGCTTTTGGCAGCCACCCCGAAAACATCTGTGAAGGTCTTCCCCGCAAGACAGAGTCAGCTTCTGACATTGGAAATGACCACCTCAGCATCAACATGCTCCAGTTCGATTCTGCTCCCAGTCATCACGGTCACGGATTCAGACATCTCGCCAGCAGACTGCTAGCTCTGATAGACTTGGCGATCGAGCGAGATCACGAGACTGTCAACATTGTAGAATTCAACACCCCCGTGGGATCAATCAAGCAGATATGGACGAATTTCTTGGTAACCGAGATCAAGGAAGGCCGCATGGAATGTCCCAGTACGACTTCCTTCGTCAACATCATCCAAGTGTTTCTGCCATTCGGAGATTTAGATGTAATCACAGCTCTGGACACTAGCCAGACGGCGCGCACCTACGGAGACTGTTTAGCTCTTGCAAGGAAGGCCCTCATGGAACTAGCCGCTCAAGAAAACCGTCTCTGGGACGAAAATCAAGCTCAAAGGACCGACAGGGACCGAGCCCTTAAAGTGTCACAAGCAGCTTCAGATAGAAAGCTAGAGGCCACTCTAGACCAGTTCGACCTCAGGGGTTTTGCTCACGGCAACTTCATCGACTACCGTCTGTTCTCATCCAACCCCCTCT
The DNA here is from genome assembly GCA_022495995.1 of Adenophora triphylla var. japonica. Taxonomy (NCBI): domain Eukaryota; kingdom Viridiplantae; phylum Streptophyta; class Magnoliopsida; order Asterales; family Campanulaceae; genus Adenophora; species Adenophora triphylla. The sequence goes on along the minus strand of JAFEMH010002937.1, from coordinate 156,422 downwards.
GCCAGGCGAGGGTGGTCAACGGTCCCGATGACCTAAGAGAAGGAATGGCACGGCAGAACAAATCTCAGCGCTTACCTCCCCGAGGAAAGCAAGTTCTCCATGAAAGCGACGACGAAGATGATGAAACCATTCTCTTCCAAGTCGGGCATGAGGTCAACAAAACCGGACTCCCAAGGGTCCTGGGAGGATGGAAACGGATCATTTCCGCACTCAAACTTAAAGGCCAACTGAGAGAGGAAGGTCTATTTAAAAACAAGAGGAAGATGGAAATTCGTCTCGAGCAACTACTCAGGGAAATTCCACAGACTGCGGCATTCGTTTACAGAAGCGATCAACTGGGACAGCAACCAGTCACATGGGCAGATGTTCGGGAAGCCGTGTACTCACCTTCCGACATACCCGCCACTCAGATAAAGCAGAAAGGAAAACTCTCTGTTGGTCCCAAAGGTGGCAACAAGGGTGAAAATACAGCTAGAGGGGGGTGAATAGCTGTTACAAATTTTTCGCCCTCTTTTAAAAATGAAACCTCTTGCTTACAAAATCCTCTTGCAGTTGATAATAGACTGCAAGTGATGATGTAAAATGCACAGCGGAATATTAGAGTATAAAGCGGTTTGCAGAGGCGGTTTGTAAAGTGCGGTTTTGATAGGAGGTTTTGGTAAGAGCAGTTTTACAAACACGTGTGATTTTGACAATGTTAACTCCAAACACTATTTCACAATAATGGATAACTAAATAAAGATCAAACAGAGACAGAGATAAATAATTAGTAAGCACAAGAAATATAAATGCAGAAAGTAAGAACACGCTATTTGGAGTGGTTCAATCGATAAACGATCTACGTCCACTACCAAGATGGTTAGTCTTGGATTTCTAAGAGAGATTTTATATTAAGTATTTGAGAGATTACAAAGTACAATAAAATCTTTTCTATGAAGAACAAATCCTAGACTATAACCAGTGTATCTCAAATGTATAATCTATGTGATTAAACAAGTGAGGTGTGTGTGTGAGAACAAGATCAAGGCTCTTTAAATCTGTGAGATGTAGAGCTCAATGATTCTTGAATGTGTTAAGGCTTGATTTCTGGGCTGGGGAATATTTCTTGAAGGTAGAAGATGAAGATTCAAAGGACTAAGAATTTCTGGGCAGAGCTTCAACTTCTTATGAACACAACACTTCTCAATTTTTTCAAGCAATCTTCAACTGGTGAAGATTAGGGGTATTTATATCCAAGCATCTCAAATATAGCCGTTGGACACAGCTGTTGCAGGTACAGTACTTGATGCTTTCTCATTGGTCCACAGCAACCACTTTTGTCCTTTGGAACAGCTGCTGCAGATAAAGCTGATCAGGCTTCAGCTGCAAGCAATGAGGTTTGGACACCTGTCACTTTTTCAAGATCCTTGCAGATCTTCTCTGACATTGAATCACGTGACAAGATAAGGTGGTTGACATTGGATATTGCTGATGTGGATTACAATGGCAAAAGGGGTTCACTTCAAGTCTCAATCATTAGGGCGGTTCTGGAGTATAAGCAGTTTGACATGTGCGGTTGATAACTCAAGTGAGGTTGCAGAGTGCGGTTGATGTTGAACTGCAAGGGTGCGGTTCATCATAGGGAGGTTGCACTGAAGTAGTTCAAGGGTAGTTTCAAACAAAGAATTCCACCAAGCAAGTGCTAAAAGCGGTTTTGCTAAGGCGGTTGGAAGGGCGGTTTGAAACTTCTGAACTGCAACTCTCAATTCCAATGAGTCTTGAGCCAGTCTTCAAGCCTATATTTAACCTATTCTATAAAATGGACTTAGCTAAAAAAATTGAAGTCTAAGCTTCATTACATAGAGTCCTAAAGTCCTTAAAATAGACAGGAGGTTATGGTATCAATCAAATCTAATACAAAATAGGAGGGTTAAAACATGCATACCCAACAATCTCCCCCTATTTGATTGATGCCATTACCTACTATAACTAAAGCAAACATTGTACTTGGTAAGAACATGTCCATAAGAATTAACTTGGTAATTCATGTCCCAAGTCAATGCACACACTTAGCTTAAGCTATAGATTTCTATACTATCTGAAAGATAAATACTTACAATATGGAAAGTATAGAAATGCATTTAGTGCACTTAAAAATATGAGTTTAAGTTCAAAGTGCGGTTTAAACTGAATGTTTAAACTTCAATTCAAAAATATGATTTTAAGTTAGAAAATATTTGAATGAGGTTTAAGACCATAGGGTTTCATTGTTCTACAAACAAGCAGTTTGATATGAACAAGGTTTTGGAACCAATGATGCATTTTTCATTACTACCACTGCGGTTACAAATTACAAGGGTAGAGAAGCAAAATGCAAAGGTTACAAAAACAAAAGGAGGTTGGACAAAAAATACAAAGAGTGCGGTCCAACAAACAAAAGAGTTTACCAAAAAAATTACAAAGCAATAGCGGTTTAAGGTTGATGCGGTTTTTGACCTTGCTGCTGCTGCTGCGGCTGGTTGATTTCAGGATTCCTGGCAAGATTTGATGCAGAGGTTTCAGTCTTCAGAGCTCTCCTAATCTTCCTTACTTCATCAGCGGTCCTTCCTTGGGCGGTCACCAATCTCTCTAAGATATTTGCTTGAGAGTCAATTTTGAGATTGGCATTAGAGACTGCTTTGGAGGTTTCTGATACTTGAGCAGTTAGATCTTCTATCAAGGTATGAAAGGAGGAGTTCAAGGAATTGAACATAGTGTGAATCTCCCCCTGAACTGCTGCGGTCTGAGTTGAAATTGCTTCAGACATAGGATCAAGATTGACAGTCACTTGAATGGAGGATTTCAGATCATTAACTGTTGCTTCCAGTTTAGAGGTGAATCCTATCTTGATGTTTTCAAGGCGGTCATTAAACTCATCCTTGATTGTATTCAACTTGGACTTTAGCTCATCATTCAAGGAATTTGTGTTGACCTCCATCAAGGATTTAACACTATCAACTCCACAAAGGATGTTGGCTTCAACCGCATTCAAGGAGGTTTGAATGTCTTGAGAAGGAGGCGGTTGGGAGTTGACAGCTTTAAGAATTTCAGACTGAAGAGAATCAAGGGCGGTCTTGGAGGAGGTTGAAAGCTGAGAAATCATTTCCTTAAGATCAGAATCTCCAAATGATTGTATTTGAACGACACCTTCCGCTAAATCCTTCTTGAATCCTTCAAAGTAGGAATCAGCTGAGGATTTGACAATGTTTGCTAAGTCCTTCTCCCCCTTAATGGCATCAAGTCTCTGAGCAAAACTCTTTAAGGAGTTCTTATGATCAGCTATTTGAAGGGTTTGAGAGGCAATCAAATGAGATTGAGATTCAGCTAACTTCTGAAGGGAGCGGTTGGAAGATTCAAGGGAGGCATTTGAAGCGGTTAATTTGATAATGTGACCTTGGTTAATGAGAAGTTGGGTTTGAATAAGGTTAAGGGTGGAAAGAATTTGGGAGTAGTCAGAGGGTGGAGGAGCGGTTGAAGATGAGGGAATATAGGTGAATGCAGGAGGCGGTTCAGAAAAGGTAGGAGGAGTGGTTTGAGGAATTTGGGAAAATAGGGTTTGGAAGATACGAGAGGCAGGAACTGTATAAGGTGAGGAGGTTTGAGTTGAAATGGGTAGAGTTGGAGGTAAGGTAGATGAGGCGGTTGATATAGGGGTGGTTGGGAAGGGGGCGGTTGGGATGGGCGCGGTTGATGTTGGAGTAGTTGAGATTGGGGAAGTTGGAATTGAGGCGGTTGATAATGGTGTAGTTTGAGTAGGAGCGGTTGATGTAGGGGCGGTTGAGATAGGGGTAATTTGGATAGGAATAGAAGAAGTTGGAGGAGTTGTAGTGATTGGGTTGGTATGAGTTGAATGGGATTTTTGTGGTGAAGATATAGGGGATTTAGAAGAGGATTTTTGGTTGCGGTTTGAATCATGAGGGGATGATTGGTGTATGGGTGAATTTGGTGGTGAAGGGGTTGGATCTCTAAGTCTAGAGGTGGAATGAGCTGGGCCTGCTGATGGCTTGGATGTCCATTCAATAAAGGCTTGAGGATTAGAGGTGGCTGGATTTAGAGGGGTTTGAAATTCACAATGGGAAGATGAATGGGAATTGGATTGAAAGGAGGAGGATTTATCAAAGTAGGAGGAGGTTTCACCAGGAATTTTTATATTGGATTTGGCAACATTGTGAAGGTAATGGGTTTGTTTCTTTGTAGGAGTTGCTTTCTTGGCCATTTGCTTAAACCTCCTCTTCTTGGGATTCTCCCCCTGAGTGGTTTCAACTCTAGGAGGAGGAGAGGGAGAGAGCGGTTTGGGAGATTGAGATTTGGAAGGTGAAAGCTGTTGATCTTGAATTGGTGAAGTGGTTTGAGGTTGAATAGGTGAGGTAGGAGGAGTTTGAGCTGGAGATTTTGTTGGAGAAGGAGGCGGTTGGGTTTGAGGAGGAGGATGCGGTTGGGGTTGCGGTTGAACTGGTGGTTGAACTTGCGGTTGGGATTTAGCAAGCGGTTCAGAAGAAGATTTCTTTCCTTTAGCAACTTTCCTCAATGCTGCCTTTCTCTCCAATTTGTCAAGTTTTGCTTTGTAAAAAGCAGCTTTATCTTCTTCAGTTAAGTTGGCAGTAGCAGACTTAACCTTCTTTGCCTTCTTGATAAGAGGAGCTATTTCAGCAACCTCTTCTTCTTCCTCATCTTCATCAGGTTCATCTCTCAAAACCATCTTCTCCTTAGCCTTAGCACTTGGACCAGCACCTGCGGTTTGAGAACGCGGTTGAGATGGTGCGGTCTTAGGCTTCTTAGGCAGCGGTTCAAGAACAATATTCTTCCTTCTTGAAACCTTCTTAATTGCCTTTCCCAGAGCAGTGACCGCGGTTGCAGGAGACATCTCAACATAGAACTCTTTAGGATGATGGGTATCAGCATCATAAAGAAACTTGTATTCAGCATCTCCAAAGGAGTACCTGAAGTTGTGACATACCCTAGTTCCAAGGGAGTCTCCATCACCCATGGGCACAGATAGTTCAGGAGTTGAGAGTCTTAGGTCCTCCAAATGTTGATAGCTTGTAAACAAGGCGGTTAGGAGCCTGCAGAAGGGTCTCCATCTCATATGCTCATTCTTGATTTGGATTGATAAGCATCAATAGAGCTAGCCAGTTCTTTCATCAGGATTTTGGGCCAATTCAGCTTTATCCCATTGTATATGGCACAGCAGTAAATCCATTGCTGAGAAGTGAAGTTGTTGTGGTTACCAGTTTTACCACACACAGACAACCCTACCATATAGCCCAAGTGGCTCATTAATTCACCAAACTCTCTCCTTGCCCTCTTCTTATAGTAACCAGATAGAGAGATTAACTTGACAGTGGAAAGAGCGGTTGCATCTAAGACTTCCTGGTCAACCTCCATGGGGCATCCATAAACATGAAATCCAAACGTGCTTCAAATATCCAAATGATCAATAGATATCTTGAAACCTTCAACATCAGCAACCAGGCATTTGATCTTGGTTCCATCAGACAATTCTCTATCTCCAGATACAGCTGTGGCATAAAACTGATCCACGAATGATGGAATAATATATGACTGCTTTTTGTTGAAGAGAGGTAGAATTCCAGAGGCACTGAGTCTTCTTATCATTTCTCTACCAAGAGCATCACCTTGGAGCTCAGGCTCATTAATTTCATACCCTGGTATGAAAAACTTAGGATCCTACGAAATGAAATGAGGAGTTTAGATTCATACAAGAATTCACAATGCACAGGCGGTTTGGGCATCTATGCGGTTGGCAATGATGCGGTTTGAAATTCCAAACCTCAAGTTTATTGTGAGTATAACAAACAGACTTAGAAAATATGTAGGAGATTATACTAGTACGTGGCATTGTAATCCAAGGTTATCCCACACTGCAAGCAGTTGTTATGAGGGGAAGGTTATGGTGTCCAGCCTATATACTAAGTAATATCTTAAACATATATATTAAGCATGCGGTTACTAAGGAAATTTATGATAGTAGATAGCAGGCATGTGGTTCATAAAGAGCATGCGGTTTGAATTAAGGATCTTCATGACAGCGGTTCCAAACAGCAATAGCATGCGGTTGATGTTAAAAAATTTTATTAAAATTTTCTAAGTACAAAAACATGTTTGAAAATCAAATGAACCAAAACATGTGATTATTTTCAAGGTCATATGAACAGTCATCTTGAAGGCATGAAGAACACGAAGAACATCTTAGAACACTAAGAACAGAGATTCAACAAAAGTTCACCAAATTCAACAAATAATATGTCAAAATGATCACATTGAGCAGTAGATTAATAATATAACATTAAAAGTTCATACTTTGCTCAGAATCAACACGAAAAAGCAAGAACACTTAAATGGGTTTTTCGAATGACATATACTAAAAATTTAAAATCAGTGTTCAAAACATTAATGGATCATGAAATAGTTTACATATAAAGAATCTATAAGTGAAACCGAGCAAAACCCAACAACAATCATGCAAAATGATCAACACAAAAGACAGTTATGAACAAAAATGCATTTAAGGGTTTTCGAAGCTTCAAGGTCTAACAATGGCTGATTCTTAAGTTATTTTGCAGAAATGGAGAAAGATGTAGATAAGAGGATCATACCATATCTGTAAAGGGAGCCTTGGGAGCCATTGAAGATTCAAAGTTTTTAAAGATGAAGTTTGAAGATTTTAGAGAGAGAGAAGATGAGTAGGTAGAAAAGGTACGGTGCTCAGAGAAGACAGTGTTTGGAAAGTTGAAATTGTAAGGGTTGGTGGTTATTTATAGGAACACTCTCAAACAAAGGACAGTTGAAAAGACATTTTGATTTTCCCATAAAAGAAATCATTTCTCTGTTGCACCCTTTCATCTTCTTCCCTTTTGCCAATGACGGCTGACAAGAGAGCTTTAAATGCTAATGTTCCCTTTGCATTAAATGCATTTAAATTTTGAAATAACGTGGGAAAACATTTGCAAAAATGCCCTTATGTCAAAATGTGGACTAAAATGAAAATAAAGGAACTTACCTTAGGTCCACGTGGCAGTGCGGTTGAAAGAAGTTTTGAACCGCATAGCTTCTTTAAAAAAAATTAAAACAGATTTTGAAAATACCAATTGTTGAATGCGGTCGAAGATGGAGCGGTCAGAAAGCAGCATGCGGTTGGAAGAATGCGGTTGGCTGCAGAGGCGGTTGACCACTCATGCGGTTTGAATATACGCGGTTCAACATTGGTGAGGTTGAAATTCTCAATAAGGACTACAACCTAAACTCAACACACAAGTTAGTTAGAAAAAAAATGGATTCATTTAAGTTCAAGCATACCCATTTCTCCTCTAAGGAATGAAAACCTCTTAGAGTCAAGAGCCTTGGTGAGGATATCAGCAATCTGGTTGTCTGTCCCCACGTAGTCTAAATGGATATTCCTCTTCTCCACATGGTCTTTGAGGAAATGATACTTGATGTCTATATGCTTGGTCTTGGAATGCATGACAGGGTTGTTGGAGACTGAAATTGTTGAAGTGTTGTCGCACATGATTGGGCAATTTCCTTCTTTAATTCCATAGTCCACCAACTGCTGCTTCATCCAAAGGATTTGACAGCAACAACTACCAAGAAAGAATGTACTCGGCCCTCGTGGTTGACATTGAAACCGAAGCTTGCTTCTTGCCGGCCCAAGCGACTAGTCTATTCCCAAGGAAATGACAAGTACCACTAGTGCTTTTCTGTCAATAGTACAAGCCGCATAATGCATCTCGAATAACCTACAAGATCGAAGTTTGAATCTTTGGAATACCAAAGTCCAAGGTTAGTGGTTCCAGATAAATAGCGGATTATACGCTTGACTGCAATAAGATGTGCTTCTCTAGGATCTGCTTGATAGCGTGCACATACACATACACTAAACATAATATCGGGCCTACTAGTAGTTAAGTAAAGTAATGAGCCGATCATACCTTGATATAAAGTCTGATCAACTTTCTTACCTTTGAGATCTTTGTCTAGCTTATTCCCGGTGGCCATAGGAGTATCATATGCTTTAGCATTTTCTAATCCAAACTTCTTTATCAACTCCTTGGTATATTTGGCTTGGCTGAGGAAAATACCTTCTTCGCATTGCTTGATTTGAAGCCCGAGGAAGAATGTTAATTCTCCCATCATGCTCATCTCAAACTTGCTTTTCATTAGCTTTTCGAAACGCTTACAAAGTAACTCATTAGTAGAACCAAAAATAATATCATCGATATATATTTGAACAAGTAAAGTAGGCTCATTATATTTGGCAATAAAAAGAGTTGTATCGATTTTACCGCGTTTAAATCCTTTTTCTAGTAAAAATTTAGAAAGAGTCTCATACCATGCCCTTGGAGCTTGCTTCAGTCCATATAAAGCTTTCTGAAGTTTGTAGACATGATTGGGAAATTTGGAGTCTTCAAAACCAGGTGGTTGGGCAAAATACACGGTCTCTTGCAGTTCGCCGTTGAGGAAAGCACTCTTCACGTCCATTTGATATAACTTGAAACGCTTGAAAGAGGCGTAGGCTAAGAAGATTCTGATAGCTTCCAATCTTGCAACTGGAGCAAAGGTTTCATCATAATCGATTCCTTCTTCTTGCCTATATCCTTGTGCAACCAATCTTGCTTTATTCCTAGTGATGCTTCCATTCTCGTCCATCTTATTCCTAAATACCCACTTAGTTCCTATCACTCCTTGATCCTGAGGTCTAGGCACCAAAGTCCAGACCTTGCATCTTTCAAACTGGTTGAGTTCCTCTTGCATAGCAACGACCCAACTGGAATCTTGGAGTGCTTCATCAATCTTCTTGGGTTCAACTTGAGATAAAAGAGAAGTATGCTCATCATAGTTCGATCTCCTTGTTTGAACACCGGAAAACAGATCACCAATCACATTTGTGAGGGGGTGACTGCTGACTTCACGAACCTCTGGGGGTAAGTCTGGTTGGACTGAGGTTTGCTGAAGATCTTCAATTGGAACATCGTTAGATCCTTCAAATAAGTCATGGAAGGTAAGTTGACGAAGAGGTTCTATAAGTCGGATAGGGGAATTCTCAACTTCTTCTTCCTTGGAGTTGCATCCGGAGTAGGAACTTCGGTGCGGTTTCAAAGGTGCGGTTTGAGGGAATTTCAGTTGAGGGTGCTGGATTTTTCAGTTGAGGTTCAGGTGCGGTTTGAGATGGTTCACCTGTTTCATTATGCTCAACAAAATCATCAGCAACATTTGGAGCCAAATGTGGCTCAGGGAGAGAATGCTCATCGAACGTAACATGGACAGACTCAACTATTTTTAAACTAGTTTTATTGAAAACACGAAATGCTTTTGAATGTTTAGCATACCCAACAAAAATACCTTCATCGGCCTTGGCTCCGAATTTACCTCTATTTTCTCTTCCGTTGTAGAGGACAAAACATTTGCAGCCAAAGATCTTGAAGAATGCAATGTTGGGGGTTCTTCCTCGCCAAAGCTCATAGGGAGTCTTATTATAGGTTTTGTTGATGAGGGAGCGGTTCTGAGTGAAGCATGCAGTATTGATTGCTTCAGCCCAGAAATACTGAGGCAGCTTCGCTTCAGATATCATTGTCTTTCCAGCCTCAATCAACGTCCTGTTCTTCCTTTCCACAACCCCATTTTGTTGTGGAACACCAGCGGTTGAAAATTGTGATAAATCCCATGGTCATCACAATACTGAGCAACACCGTTGTTCTTGAATTCTGTTCCATTATCTGATCGAACACTAACGATGTCGTCTTCTTTTTGAGTTTGGAGCCGTCTAAAGAGTGCGGTGAGAATCTCATAACAATCATCTTTGGAAATCATCATCTCAACCCACGTATATCTTGAGTAATCATCCACCACCACTAAGGTATATCTATTTCCTCCAATGCTGGCAGTGGTTACGGGTCCAAACAAATCAATGTGAAGCAGTTGTAAGCATCTTGAAGTTGATGGAGCGGTCTTGCTGGTGAAAGACGACGCGGACTGCTTACCAAGCTGGCATGCACTGCATTTCTCAGGATGATGGTCAGCCACTTTAGGTAAACCACGAACGAGGTTTTCCCTACCAATCTTTGCAAGATACTTGAAGTTCAAGTGGCTCAACCTCTTGTGCCATAGCCAACTATTTTCGCTCACATTCTTAGCTACAAAACAGAGATTAGTAATACTACATGCAGAATTTAGATCAATAATGTAAATATTACTCTTACGAATCCCTGTGAGTAGGGTGACGCCGGAAATGCTATCTTTGATAAAGCAATTTGATGACGTGAAGTTGCAAAGCATTCCTTTGTCGCAAAATTGAGAAATTGAAAGGAGGTTGTGCTTGAGTCCTTCAACAAGAGAAACCTTCTCAATGGTTAGGTTTCCTCTCCTTATGATACCATATCCAATGGTCTTGCATTTGTTGTTGTCACCAAAGGTTACAGACGGACCACTTGCTTCAATGACATCTTCTAGTAATGATCTATCTCCAGTCATATGTCTTGAGCAGCCACTGTCAAGATACCATTCATTTTCCTTGGAGTGACCAGCCATTAAGCAGAGGACCTGAAATGTAAACATTAAGAACGAGGTCCCCCTTTATTCCTTGGGTCCTGAAGTTAGCAACCCTTTACGACCCACACCTGTTTGACAGAAGGAGGTTTACTCTTCCTGGCATTGGATGTGAACCGCAAAAGGCATTCTACAGCCTTGTGACCTAAACCATCACACACAAAACACTTATAAAAGCTACAAGTTTCATGAGGTTTTACTAACTCCTTACTCTTCTTAGGAGTTGCATGCGGTTTGGGAGGAGCGGTTGTAGCTGGGACAAAAGGAACTGGCTTTAGTTTGACCACGTATTTTCTAGGAACGCTATTCCTGCTTTTGAAGACAGGAGGAGCGGTCGAAGAAGAGGCACGGTCGGACTGGAATTGCCGTAAACCGCCTTTTCCACCGAAGCGGTTGGAGCAGGATTCGACCAATTCCATAAGCCATTTCCTCTGAAGCTACACTCTCAGAATCCTTTGGCTTCATATGAGAGTTCTTACCATATTGCTTCCCTTTTGGGTAGACATAATTAATTTGTCATCCTTTACCCTTTCCTTTAGCATGCTTCCCCTTAGGAATTTCTTTAGTTAGTTCCAAAATTTCCTCATCCTTTTCACTCGAGGATGCACACTTCTCCTCTTCCTCAGATCCAAAACCTAGACCTTCCTTAATTCCAGGAGGAACTTGGGAGTCTATGATTTGATCCTTGGTGGATTGAGACTTGAGCCACGAATCAATAATCTTTTGGAGATCGTTGATTTGGGTTACCAAGTCATCATTCCGAAGTTGAAGTGCAGCAACCTTAGTTTCAAGGATGCGGTTCTGATCAGCAAGAGGAGTCATACTTCTGATTTGGTCCTTAAGATTTGAAATTTCAGACCTCATCACAGTTTTCTCCGTCTTATACAGATTAAGTTCATCATGAGCTAAGCTTAAGGCTTTCTTAAGATTAGAGAATTGATGGATCACCATTTCAGCTTCCTTGAACATCTTTTCATGTTCCATGGGAGAAACCTCTTCCACCACCTTTTTCAAAATTTTCTTCTTTGGAATTGTTTTTGAAGGTGGAGCATTTGTAGGAGGAAAAATGGGACGTGAATACGAGCAATTTCCTATTTTAATGCTAGGAGTAAGTTTGATATTATCATCCAACTTATAATTTGGAAGTTTTGTTGAAACCTCTTCTTCCATATCTTGCAACTCGATTGACTCAGAATCTGACTCATCGGAAGCGTCTGCAACTAAGCAGAGATTAACCTCTTCGGTTTCATCATCACTTCCATCATCAGAATCTGTTTCAATCCAAGTAGCTAATTCCTTGGAATTCTCTTCCTCCTCAGCAACCATTCCCTTGCGACGAGAAAATTTCACAGGAGAGGTTTTCTTTTTCATATATTCATACTTAGGCTGTGGACACTCAGATGCAAAGTGGCCAGGTTTCCTACAGTTGTAGCAAACTAGGTCACTCTTTTTCTTTGTATCTGCAGCCCTAGAAAATGTTGCAGGAGGTTTGCCTTTTGAAAATGATTTTGTGAAAGGTTTTGAGGATTTTCTAAATTTTTGAAATCTTTTCACAAACATGGCAAAATCATCATCATCCATCTCGATGAGTGATGAGGTTGATATGGAAGGATCTGTGGTTTGATTGGATGTAGATGGTTTCTCCTCATGTTCCACTACGGACATGGAAAGCGATTTGGTTTTCCCTTCAATCTCTTCAATATGATTTAATTTAAGTTCATAGACTCTAAGATTGGCATACAAGTTACTTAACGACCAAGTACCCAATACTTTGGAGTCTTCTAGAGAGGTAGCCTTATTTACCCATCTAGAACCTAAAGCAGATAGGAAAGTCATATTGATTTCCTTATCGGTTAAAGTTTTACCAAGAGATCTACAAGCATTAACTACCTCAACATAGCGATCGTAGGTTTGACGCAAGGTTTCGTTGGATTTTCTGTTGAAGTTGTTGTAGGATCTTTCAACAGTGTATAATTTGTTTTCCTTGCACTCTTCGTCACCTTCGAGGTAGCTCTCAATGGCATCCCACATCTGCTTAGCGGTTTTGAGGTACATCACTTTCTGTAGAGTTGATACGGGGAGGGTTCCAGAAATGATGTGCCTAGCCTTGCTGTCCAAGGCAACCAATCTCTTCTCTTCATCCGACCACTCATCTTTTGGCTTTTTGACCTCTGGAGTTTCAGCATTGGTGGTTGCATCAGTATTAGCCTTCATTGGAATCAATGGCCCATTAACTACGCATTCCACCAGCATCTCATCTATAGTTTCCAAATGAATAAGCATTTGGCACTTCCAGATGTCAAAGTGGTCTTCGTCCAAAATTGGAGTGTGTGAATAGTTAACAGTTGTCATTGTCTTTGAGGTTGCCATAACGAATCGGCACACAAGCTGTTAAGCTTGAAAAACAGTGGTTTTTAAAAATGTGTTAAGCTCTGATACCACTTGTTGGTCCCAAAGGTGGCAACAAGGGTGAAAATACAGCTAGAGGGGGGGTGAATAGCTGTTACAAATTTTTCGCCCTCTTTTAAAAACGAAACCTCTTGCTTACAAAATCCTCTTGCAGTTGATAATAGACTGCAAGTGATGATGTAAAATGCACAGCGGAATATTAGAGTATAAAGCGGTTTGCAGAGGCGGTTTGTAAAGTGCGGTTTTGATAGGAGGTTTTGGTAAGAGCAGTTTTACAAACACGTGTGATTTTGACAATGTTAACTCCAAACACTATTTCACAATAATGGATAACTAAATAAAGATCAAACAGAGACAGAGATAAATAATTAGTAAGCACAAGAAATATAAATGCAGAAAGTAAGAACACGCTATTTGGAGTGGTTCAATCGATAAACGATCTACGTCCACTACCAAGATGGTTAGTCTTGGATTTCTAAGAGAGATTTTATATTAAGTATTTGAGAGATTACAAAGTACAATAAAATCTTTTCTATGAAGAACAAATCCTAGACTATAACCAGTATATCTCAAATGTATAATCTATGTGATTAAACAAGTGAGGTGTGTGTGTGAGAACAAGATCAAGGCTCTTTAAATCTGTGAGATGTAGAGCTCAATGATTCTTGAATGTGTTAAGGCTTGATTTCTGGGCTGGGGAATATTTCTTGAAGGTAGAAGATGAAGATTCAAAGGACTAAGAATTTCTGGGCAGAGCTTCAACTTCTTATGAACACAGCACTTCTCAATTTTTCAAGCAATCTTCAACTGGTGAAGATTAGGGGTATTTATATCCAAGCATCTCAAATATAGCCGTTGGACACAGCTGTTGCAGGTACAGTACTTGATGCTTTCTCATTGGTCCACAAAGAACCACTTTTGTCCTTTGGAACAGTGCCGCAGATAAAGCCGATCAGCTTCACCGCAAGCAATGAGGTTTGGACACCTGTCACTTTTTCAAGATCCTTGCAGATCTTCTCTGACATTGAATCACGTGACAAGATAAGGTGGTTGACATTGGATATTGCTGATGTGGATTACAATGGCAAAAGAGGTTCACTTCAAGTCTCAATCATTGGGGCGGTTCTGGAGTATAAGCGGTTTGACATGTGCGGTTGATAACTCCAGTGAGGTTGCAGAGTGCGGTTGATGTTGAACTGCAAGGGTGCGGTTCATCATAGGGAGGTTGCACTGAAGTAGTTCAAGGGTAGTTTCAAACAAAGAATTCCACCAAGCAAGTGCTAAAAGCGGTTTTGCTAAGGCAGTTGGAAGGGCGGTTTGAAACTTCTGAACTGCAACTCTCAATTCCAATGAGTCTTGAGCCAGTCTTCAAGCCTATATTTAACCTATTCTATAAAATGGACTTAGCTAAAAAATTGAAGTCTAAGCTTCATTACATAGAGTCCTAAAGTCCTTAAAATAGACAGGAGGTTATGGTATCAATCAAATCTAATACAAAATAGGAGGGTTAAAACATGCATACCCAACACTCTCCCCGATGGAGGTTTACCTAGACTGCCGCACGCAGTTCAAAGAAGCACTGGCTATTCTCACATGGGAAGAAACGCAGGCGCTAACTCTCGATGCAGGCTCCGCTGCAAGAAAGTTGATCTGGGCCAAGAGCGGAGGAAAACTAGCAAACCATGAATATCGCTGCACCCAACCTGCAATGCCCCGAGTATGCTCAAGAAGAAGGAAAGGAACGCGATATACCGTGAAGAGATCAAGGAGACCGTTCGCTTGAGTCAGAACTCTCCAAACTCCCCGAGGGTCGCAACGCACAGCTTCGCTCAGTAACCACCGTTGTGCACCGACGTTCGAACACTGCGGTAATCCGTAAACTACCTCCCCGCAGAGGCACCCAAGCCGCATCCCGGGACAGAATCCATCAAGCCGCCAAGCTCCCGGAATACGTCTACACCAATGAGTTGAGGGAAGACATATGGCCCTATGCTACGAGGAATCCTCCTCTAACTATGGCTCAACTCAGAGCGGCCTGTTCGTAAGGAACCAAACCCGATGTCGCGTTCTAACCCGATCGGGTCAAATCCATGCATTACCACCTAAGGCCACTAAAAAGCTGCGGAGCCGTAACCGCAACCCGCCCGCCCGAAGACACAAGTTCCGTGAAAGAGGACCCGATCCTCACTCACTCAAGCAAACCCAGGCGAACATTTCCCTTTCGTCCTTGCTCACATCCTCTTATCCTCACAAGCTCAAGCTAGAGGAAAGCCTGGCCCGTACCATGGTCCCCGTGGACGCAACCCCGCATGAAGTCATTCGATGATCGGCAACATCCACTACGACAACATTATCACCTTCATAGATTTGGGACCTTCCAAAATTTGGGGCCGATCACAATGAGCCGCTCTACATCACACCCGCTTGGACGAGCGTCGCTTCCCCGCGTGTTGGTAGACGGAGGTTCCTGAATGAATGTCTTGCCCGCCAAGATGATGGACCTACTTGACATCAAGCCCACAGATCCAAGCCTTCACCCACACCGTCAAGGCATATGACTCTACTTCCGTACGCTTCTGGGGTTGCTACTCTTAATATCTCGGTTCCAGAAGCGGATGATTCCCACCGAATTCCAAGTGTTGGACATTCCAATCACTTTCATAGCCATCCCGGGCGTCCCCGGGCCGCATCAAATCAATGGCGTGGCATCCACCCTTCATCGTGCCTCAAGTTCATGCAAGGCAACGAGCTAACCACGCCTACGGTGATTGCCACCACCGAGGGGACCAGCACCAACAACATCCCAGTGTTAGAAATCAAGCACAATGATGACATGGCATTAACTGGATTCACTCTGGAGACCTCCAAGATCCAAATATGCAACGTGGACCTTCCACTGTCTCACGACAAGATCCCTCATGCCATGAAGATGATGAAACTCATGAACTTCATCCCAGGACTGGGGCTCGGCAAAAGGTTACAGGGCTAACACCAAGTCATCGAAGTCAAGGAACACACCACAGTCCAGGGGCTTGGCTATGTGCCAACACCGGCTGATATCAAGGAAAATAAAAGGCTCGCCCACGACAAGGCAGCAGCCCGCAAAAGGAGAACCTCCGACGGCACACCCAACCTTCGACCTTACAGTTTCAACCTCGCTCATTACTTCACCAAGGGAACCAACAGCAGAACTGAGGGGACCAACAGGGGAACCAACAGCAGAACTGAGGGGACTGACAGGGGAACCGACAGCAGAACTGAGGGGACCGACAGCGGAACCGACAGCAGAACTGAGGGGACCGATAGTGGAACTGATAAAGATGAGAAAGAAGCAGGGATAGTCGCACGAGACTATAGAAAGGATGGAACAAATAGCACGGACCTCAAGCGCTTTAGAGGACTCAAAGCTAATCCGATAAGGGGAGCGTTCCTCGACATCACAGCCTCTACTGGACCAACGGCCACCAAACCAAAGACGAGTACACATTCAAGGGAATCCTGCACTTGGAGGAGCAACTAAAGGTACTCTCCATGGGAAACAAATTGTTCGGATCAGCCGCCGAGGCCACATTCGAGACAAGAACTCCAAAGCAAAAGGAACCGTAATTCATAGAAGACGCTCTCGGACCACTCCGCAGAGTCTTTTGAAGAAGTCGTGAGGTGCCAAACCCGATTGACTCCGGGCTCCGAAAATAGCATGATCGCCATGATTGGGACAGCAGGCCAAGCCTCTCGATCCCCGCACCCTCATCAAGCATCCAAAGAATGCCACCGAAGAACCGGGTAACTTTCACCTGACTAAGGGCAAGCCAGTGCAGAACCGGGAAGACAAGCCGGGCCCGCACCCACATCTCCCTAAACCCGGTCTCAAACCCTCTAAGTCGGTCCTTGTCGAGTCCACCTTCCGAGTCATCCAACGGCCTTACGCCGAGGACTATGATAAGGTAGCCAACCATGTATTTCCGTTCTTGTTTAATAAAAAGTCTCGACCTTCTCGAGTATCCTCATTGCCACTTTAACAACCGATAAGTTAACAAACAACTTAAAAGACGTTAATAACTCAATTGATAAAGAAGCGTACACATTAAACGAACAATACATTAGAGAAGTTCTCGAGCGTGTAGTCGACCAAGAGGACAATCGGGCCCAAGCCGCCGAAGAGGTTATGACCAAAGTGAACCCGGGGTCCGCGCAAGAGCCTAAAGAGACACAGTGGGCGCTTCGCCGATGCGTAAAAGGAAGCCCCGATAGACCTCCTCTCGGGAGTATGTTGACGTGTTCGCCCGGTCATACAGACATGCCAGACTCGATCCTCGATCGTGGAACACTGCAATTCCCCGGATCCGTAATCCAAGCCTCACAAACAAAAGCCGGGCAAGATCAAGCCAGAGTGGTCCTTGCAAGTTAAGGAAGAGATTGAGAAAATGCTCCGAGTTGGTTTCATCGTAGTGATTGAGTACCCGACTTGGCTCTCCAACATCGCGACGGTCACCAAGGCCAATGGAAAGGTCGATGCCGTGTGGATTTTCGGGATCTCAACAAGGCTAGCCCTAAAGATGATTTCCCACCGCCTAACATCGACATGCCGGTCGACACCACGACAAATTTTGAAGTAAAGTCCTTCGTGGACGGGTTCGCCGGATACAACCAGATCAAAATGTCCGAGGAGGATCAAGCCAAGATCGCTTCACCACCCCGCTGGGGACATACTACTACACGGCCATGCCGTTCGGTCCGAAGAACGCCGGGGCTACTTACTAGCGGCCGCAAATGCCCTCTTCCATGACATGATTCACAAAGAAATCGAAGTATATGTCGACGACATGATCATCCACCTGCAGGATCGACATGCATCACATGACAGATCCGAGAAAGTTCTTCAATGCACTCAAAACACTCCATGAGATTGAACCTCGCGAAGTGCACCTTCGGCGTCAAGCGTGGCAAGGTAATCGGGGTACATGGTTACGTAAAGAGGTATCGAAGCCGATCCCAAGAAAATCAAGGCCATCATCGACATGAAGCCGCCTCAAACTCGACCAGTAAGTGAAAAGTTTTATGGGAAGACTTCAGTACATCAGTCGCTTCATCAACCAGTTGACATCTATCTGCGAGCCCATGTTCAAACTGATGAAGAAGAATTCCGACATCAACTAGTTCAACGGCACAGATTGTCCCCGGACTCACATTAAAAGCTACCTTCTTGCCATGAGGGCCAAGGATTGTACGTATCAGCAAATGGCCGATCACTTTCAACTATCATTAAAGGGTTCAGCTCTTAGGTGGTTCCTGCATGTGAAGCCAGAGGCCCGAGCCACATGGGACCAGATCAAGGAGACGTTCATGGAAAAGTACAAGGCTAATTTGAATTGGGAAACCAGTAGGAATGACCTACAAGGCACTCTGCAGCGCCCAGATGAACCAGTAGGCGAATTCTACAAGAAGTGGAATTGGAAACTTAGTGAAATGATGACCCCATTGAATGAAGAGGAACAGATGGAGATCTTCCAGTCCTGCTTGAAACCTCAGTTAAGGGTTCAGATTGACAATTATTATTACCCTGATCTTCGGGCGATGGTAAATGTCGGCACTAAGTTTGAAAATGCCTTCAACATGGCTCCGGTCACAGGGACAGTAACTCTTACCGCACAAAGCACCGCCTCAAATGACACAACCGTCACTGTAAAGGGAAAAGAAACGGTTGGCGCGGTCAATTATATCCAGAATGAGAAAGTTGGACAAGGTTCAGGTCAATTCGCTGTGAAGCCAAGGCCTCGTTTCTATACTGCCGAAGATTTTGGAATGCCACTAGAGAAAGTATTCAATGGTTTAGTGGCCGAAGGACTCATTGGACCTTTGGAGAACTGGAAACCAAAGAACCCTAGTGTTAGAATGGATGAAACCAAGCACTGCCGCTTTCACAAATATCATGGGCATAACACCAATGATTGTACTTACTTGAAATTCCTGTTCTCTCGCCTGATTGAAGAAGGCAAGCTTGAACCGCCTCGGGGTCCCAATGTAGACAAGAATCCTCTTCCTGCCAACAATCGAGTCAATATGATTGAGTTTGGAGAGACAAATGCAACTGGTTTCGGGAATCCAAAGATCATAGACATCCTGGAATTCAATGTTCCTTATGCTGAATTACAAGGAGAATGGAAAGATCTGATTGATGCCTCCGCCATGGAAGGACAATTTGGACCTATAATAGGAACCGACTTCGTTAATGTTGTCAAGGCCAGACCTCTCTTTTGTGA
Source organism: Adenophora triphylla var. japonica (assembly GCA_022495995.1). Classification (NCBI taxonomy): domain Eukaryota; kingdom Viridiplantae; phylum Streptophyta; class Magnoliopsida; order Asterales; family Campanulaceae; genus Adenophora; species Adenophora triphylla. The sequence goes on along the minus strand of JAFEMH010002937.1, from coordinate 137,172 downwards.
TTTTGAACCAGTGACCATAGTCAAGATTACAGAAGGAAGACTCACTTACGAAGATTGTGAGGCAGAAGTAAGCCAAGCTATGATGATGGAAGTCTCTTCGGAACCCTTCATCACCCACGGTGAACATAATGTGTTCGTGATGGCTCTTACTGTTCAAGAAGATCAGTCCCAACCTCCTGTTGGAAGAATGTGGAAAGAAGAGTGAATGAGCCAGAAGACTTTGATGATGGAGGAAGCTGTCTCTCGAATGCCGAAAGTGCAACTGGTCCCATTACCCCAGGGGTGCAAATGGATATGATCGGATTCGGAGAAGAGATTGCACCAGATCAGTCAAGCATCCCCCATGGGAATGATGTCAGCAAAGGCAGTGAAGGTTCGCAGGATGCACAGCAGGATGAGAACGCTGACAAGACTGCTACTCCCCAGGGCAACAGCAGTAAAGAGTAAACCCCAGTCCAACCCGTGTCAAACACTTCGAGTCAATAAGTAGTGTAGGGTCCAGATTCGTTAGGGTTAAGGGTCATGTGAGTCAGGAATCTATGAATTCCAGTCCTCCGAGTCATCTGAAGGCCTCACGCCCAAAGATTATGAACATGTAGCCAATGTCATCTTTCCTTTCGCTTTGAATGAAATGATAGATCTTTCTGAGTATCCCCTTATTGCCAACTTAACAAATGATAAATTAACTAATAACCCAACAATAGTTAATAATGAATCATTTGAACAAGATGCAAACACACTAAACGAACAATACATTAAAGAAATCTTTAAGCAGGTTACAGACAAAGAGGAAAACCGGGCCCAAGCTGCCGAGGAGGTTTTGACAAGTGTTAACTTGGGTACTGTCGAGAAACCTAAAGAGACACAGATTGGGAACTTCTTCCAGGGGGTTGAACGGGACAGACTGGTCAATCTGCTCAGAGAATACATGGATGTGTTTGCATGGTCATATAAGGATATGCCAGGGCTAGATAGTTTGATTGTGGAGCACAGAATCCCTCTAGCACCAGATGCCAAGCCGCAGCGTAAACCGAGAAAGATCAAGCCAGAGTGGTCTCTACAGGTCAAAGAAGAGATTGAGAAGCTACTGCGGGTAGGATTCATCAGGGTCATCGAATATCCAACATGGTTATCCAACATCGTGACTGTGACTAAGGCCAATGGGAAGGTGCGATGTTGTGTAGATTTTCGGGATCTGAACAAGGCCAGTCCCAAGGATGACTATCCCTTGCCGAACATAGACATTCTGGTGGATGCCACTGCTAACTACGAAGTCAAATCCTTCGTTGATGGCTTCGCTGGCTACAACCAGATCAAGATGACCGAGGAGGACCAAGAAAAGACAGTCTTCACCACACCGTGGGGAACGTACTGCTATACTGTGATGCCTTTTGGGCTTAAGAATGCTGGGGCTACGTATCAAAGGGCAGCGACTGACTCTTTCACGACATGATCCACAAAGAAATTGAGGTCTATGTCGATGACATGATAATCCATTCCAAAGGTGAGGATGGACAGCACTTTGTCGACCTACGAAAGTTCTTTGAGAGGTTGAGACATCATTCCATGAGACTGAACCCTGCCAAATGCACCTTTGGAGTGACAAGGGGAAAAGTCCTTGGGTATATGGTCACGGAACGAGGTATCGAAGTCGATCCCCGAAAGATCAAGGCCATTGTGGACATGAGGCCACCTCGAACCCAGACAGAGGTCAAAAGCTTTATGGGCAAATTACAGTATATCAGCCATTTTATCAACCAGCTGACTACCATGTGCGAGCCCATCTTTAAGCTCATGAAGAAGAATGCAGACATAGAATGGACTGAGGAATGCCAGGATGCCTTTAACCAAATCAAGGCGTACCTAGTACATCCCCCGGTGTTATGCCCTCCACATGGACATAAACCTCTTATGCTCTATCTCACTGTCACTGACACGGCAGTTGGGGCTATGCTTGCTCAGGAGAAGAAAGACTCTCGGGTAGAAAATGCCATTTACTTTGTCAGCCGGAAGCTGCAAGGATGTGAGCTCAATTACTCGGCGTGCGAAAAGACTTGTGCAGGACTGGTCTGGGTAGTTGGTAAGCTGAAGCATTACATGCAAGCCCACTCTGTGAACTTGGTCTCGAAAATGGACCCTATCAAGTACATCTTTGACAAGCCTTCCCTTTCGATGCGTCTAGCAAAGTGGTTGTTCTTCTTGGCTGAGTATGACATCAACTATGTGATGAGAAAGGCAATCAAAGGTCAAGTGCTGTCAGACCACCTGGCAAACTTCCCTAGCAATGAGGACCGTGGGCCTGAACCCCAATTCCCAGATGAAGGAATCTTTGTAGTTGAGCCTGAGAACCGATGGCAGCTTTTCTTTGACGGAGCTGCTAACAAAAGAGAAAATGGCATAGGAATGCTACTGGTCGATCCGAAAGATGAGCACACGCCAATAGCCATCAAGTTGAACTTCCCTTCCACGAACAATGCCGCAGAGTATAAAGCTTGCATTCCTGGTTTAGAAGCTGCCTTAGAAAGGAATGTCAAGGAGCTCGAGGTCTATGGAGACTCAACCCTGATCATCAACCAGGTCTCCAACAAGTGGAAGACTGTGGATCCTAACCTTCAAAGGTATCATGCCTACATGGAGGAGTTGACTGAACAATTCAGAGAAGTAACCTTCCATTACCTGCCAAGGGACAAGAACAGATTCGCAGATGCCTTAGCTACCCTAGCCTCATTGGTAGAGATCCCTGAAGGAAAGACGATAAAACCATTCAGAGTGGGTAGAAGAGAAGCCCCAACTTTCTGTTGTGAAATAGACTTGGGACCTGAGCCTGTCAAGGATCCCTGGTACAGTCAGATTTATCAGTTCCTCAAAGATGGAGAGTCAGCTTTTAGAGACGAAGAAGGTAGACCAAGGGAAGGCATCAAAGCCAAGAGCTTGCAAGCCCTGAAATGGTTGGACTCCCATTATGTCATCCTAGGGGGCGACCTGTACAAGAAATGGTACCAGGGACCACTCCTCCTGTGTGTCACCCAAGAAAGGGCCAGATAATTAATGACCGAAGTCCACAATGGTCCATGTAGTCCTCATATGAATGCCAGAGCATTGATGCAAGTGATCCTCAGAATGGGCTATTACTGGATTTCCATGGAAATAGACTGTGTCCAGCACGTCTGAGCGTGTGACAAATGCCAACGGTTCGCCAACCTCAATCATCTGCCGCCTCATGACCTGTACTGCATGACGACTCCTTGTCCGTTTGCAACTTGGGGTATTGATGTGATAGGGAAGATAGCCCCGACAGGAAGCAATGGGCATGAATTTGTGCTAGTGGCGGTCGACTACATCACAAAGTGGGTAGAAGCCAAGTTTTACAAGGTCCTTACCTCCAAGAAGGTGGCCCAGTTTGTCAAAGAAAATATTATGTACAGATATGGGGTGCCCAATGAGGTCATTTCGGATAATGGGTCACACTTTGAAGGGGACTGCGATAGATTGCTGTCAGAATTCAGAATCACTCGCCACAAATCGTTCCCGTACAAACCTCAGACCAATGGAGCAAGCAGGCCGCTAATAAGACGCTCGAGCGGATTATCCGAAAAATGGCCACCCGTGGTCGTGATTGGCCTGAAAAGCTGCATCTGGCACTCTGGGGCTACAGAACGTCTGTCAGAACAGCCACGGGAGAAACTCCCTTTGCCCTAACTTACGGGATGGAAGCAGTGTTTCCAGTAGAGTTGGAAATCCCGTCACTAAGGGTCCTCCTGGAAATCAGTGTCAATGAAGTAGAGTGGCTGCGCAGCCGGCATGATGAGTTGGCCATGCTTGATGAAAGAAGGCTAAAAGCCATGGAGCACACCCGAGCCTACCAAAGGCGAATGGCCAGGGCGTTCGACAAAAAGGTCAAGGCCAGGGACATCAAAGAGGGTGACTTGGTACTGAAAGTTAAGCCCCCCACCAGAGACAACCCTCTGGGAAAGTGGGAACCCGTTTGGATTGGCCCGTATGTGGTGCAGAAAATACTCTCGGGAGGAGCGATGAAGCTTGCGGACCTGGACGACAATCCATTTGTCCACCTAGTCAACGGTGATAGGCTCCGCAGGTATTATGTCTAAAAAAAAGAAGAAGAAAAATATATAAAATTAAAAAAGGAAAGAAGGAAAAAAAAGAAAAATACATAGTGCAAAAAGAGTAATGTCCAGCTAGTCTGAAAACCCAAAAAGGGCGGTCTAGGCAAAAGACAGGGTTGCACATAAAAAAAAAGAAAATAAAAAAAAAGAAAAAGAAAAATACCTAGTGCAAAAAGAGTGATGCCCAGCTAGGCTGAAAACCCAAAAAGGGCGGTCTAGGCAAAAGACAGGGTTGCACATAAAAAAAAAAAAAACACAACAACAACAAACAAAAATCCCGATAGTTCACCAGAATGAACTATGAAGACCTGAGCCCCTTAGTCTTTCTTGTAAAAGGGGAACGTAGGCAGCCAAAAATGGTTCGGTCTAAACAATAAATAAGACATCTGAAATTTCCATGAAATGTGTCTTATAAATTTCTAAGATGATATCTCTTGTTAATTACAAATCAAAAACTTTTTGATGAGTTCAAGAACGGTCTACTCTTGACTCTGCTAACCTGCTACAAAGATCTAAAACATACAAAAAAAGACCTAATAAACTATTGTGTTTGCAAATGGCAATAAGGGAATCCTAGGAATAGATCTCTCAGTCGTCATTCACTAAGTCTTCCTTGTTCTTCTTCCCTTTACCTTGACCTCGTCGAGTGTTCTTCCTCTTCTTCTCAATGATGTCGGTCTCCCTCATCCAAATTTCCGGTATCCTCACTGGAGCCTCCACCAAACCTGATCAATAAGTGCCTTCTCAATCCTGGCACGAGCTCGTACTTCCTCCCTCTGAGCCTCAGTAAGAGGTGCAACTTCTGATAGCCTCTCATATCGGGCTTCCATATCCCTAAAGAGGTCACCCGACTGGTTATGACAGCTCGCCTTAGCCTCAGTCTCCATCAGAGTCCTTCTTGAGTCACAGTCAGCCCCCAACAAAGCCTGACGTCTCTCTCCCAAAATGACCTGAGTTGCCCCCATCTCCTTCTCATACCAGTCCAAGTAGGCCGTGGTCAGTATGGTACTCTTCCTGCTCTTGAGAATGGCCCTGGGTGGGAAAGCAGCGTAGGTCCAAGCCCTCGAGAAAAATGAGAAGTGGGCTGGGTCCCTCATGTCAAAAAGCACTACCTCCATGGTACGGATGTCTTCCCAATCGTCCAACGGCTCCTGTAAGATCCCAAACTGCCTGAACACTAAGCAGGGGATGTAAAAGGACGACAGAGATAGCCCCGGAACCCTCACTATGTAGGACTCCTGAAACGTCCTCCGGGTCTGCAACCTCCAATGAGGCACCCACCAGTGAATGTCCGAGGTGGACAACCTAGCCATTGTCAGCTCCCAGCTACCCTGGTCCTGTTGCCTAGGTGCACCCCTCTGGAAAATCACCCAAGGGCACTGAGTAGGCGAAGCCCCCGGGAAAGCCCCAAGCCTCTCCTGTAACCATAAAGTCAGCACTGTTGGGCTCCCAGACCTCATAAAATGGTCTCCCCTAGCCATCCTGTCGATGCCATGCAGAGTCTCACCCAAAACCAGCGGGACAATGTCTTTCCTAGCCCTGCAATCTCTAACCATGTCCAAAAGGCCACCATGGCAGGCCCCTAAAGACTCAGCAGTGAACAGAAATGAGAACACGCAGAGGATAAAGGCATCCATAGCCACCGGGGTCGCAGCCGTATTCGGAGACCCAAACCTGCCCGGAATGTCAGAAAGGTCAATCATGTCAGGGGATACCATCATCCCATCGGCCTCTTCAAGAGAAATTTGCAGAAAAGACGCCAGCTTTACCGTCACCGGCATGTCTCCAGTCAGAGGAATCGAAACGGCCTCAATTTCTGGACCCCCAATCAATGCCCGAAAGTTTTCAAAGGTCGAGACGAGTTCATTGTAAGAAAAGCAGTAAACATGTCTCCGGATGTCCCAAAACCTTGTTGCTGCTCTCAAAAGGTCCCAATCGGGCGGGAGATCCTTCAAATGCCATAAAGACTTGATCTTGAAGGTGGTATCGAACAGCCCCTTGTTAGATTGGAAGTTGTGTCTCATCCAAGATTGAAGATCGGACAGAAAACGGTCTCTTTTCCCCTTTTGCAATCTGACTGGTTTCTCCATTTGACGTGATCAAAGTTGATGATTTTTGGTCAAAAATGTGCTCTGGGATCAGCTGGGACAAGTCTAGGGTGAAAATGAAATGAAAAGGCCATTCCTTGATTTTATTTGAAAAAAACCAGTTCAGACAAGACTTCCAGCCGCACGACTTCTTTTGCCCAGGATCTGGCCGGACGGCCTCATTTGCTTCTGCAAAAAAAAAATCTGCAGCAGCCAAAGCTGCTGCCCAAGTGGAGTTCTCACCCCACTTTTTCAATAAAACCTGCATAAAAACATGTTCAAACACCATTCATGCAATCATATATCATCACAAACCATTTTGGCCCAATTTCAGCCCCATTTCCAAGTGAAAAAGCTACCCCGAGGCTCAAGTAATATGCAAAAACATAAAGCATAGATAAGAAAAGCAAATAATAGATCAATACATTGCCTTTGCCTCCTTGGCGCCCAAATAAAACGAAAAATAAACATAATGTGCATAAATCGTTCATTGTTTGTTTTCTCTCTCCTCCTAGGTCAACCTAAGGAATAATAAGCCTCCGACTCTTCATCGTCACTGCTTAGCTCGTAGAAGCTAGGATCCCTCATCAAGTCCTCATCATCACTCACGTCAGAAAGATTGACATTCACGTGCTCATACTCCACCAGCTGCTCCAGAATGCTCGTGTTGGGCCCCTGTCCACGAGGCATAGCGCTGGTAGAGGAGGTCTGATACTCCGAGGCCAACGAGGTAGAGGCTGTGCTCCCAACGTACCTCCTCTTGCGCACGGGCTCCTGCGCATTCGCCCCAGCCCTGGAAGCGCAGGCCAGCTTCCTTAGTAGGGACCGAGCCAAATCCCTCCAACCTCTGTTCTGCCGTACCAAGCCATCATAAGTACGAGCAGGAACCTGCGAGAAAAGAGAAGAAAAACTCAGAAAATCTCGAGAAAAGCTCAAAATCGCAGAAAGCAAAGAAATCCGAAAAGGGAAGGAACCTAGAAATACTTACAGTGCTATCAGCAGGCAAAGTATACTGGGGCTCCCTCGTGTCAGGAATAGGAACCATGAACCTCCTCGGTACCCCGTTTACCACGTAGGAGAGATGAGCAGGAGGCATAGGCGGATCAGTCGGCTCTGTTTCCCCGTACCCCTGAGTGATGGCCATCTTCACTAGCTTCTGTGGTGTCCTCAACCGAGCCTCCACAAAGGTGGCATATGGGGTAGCAAATTAAAAGTACTCCTCAGCCGTCACGCCAGCCTGATACCTCGCTATCACATCCGCTGACCTGTTCCTAGGCTGCAACATAAGCGGTGGAGGGTCATGAGGGGTGATGGCATCCAAAGGAGGGACAAAGCCATGCTGCCTTGAGAGCGATCCCCTAGATAAATGATGTCACAGGTCATCCCTATCAGCCACCTCCTCTGCCTAGTCGCCTCCAAGGCATCCCCTAGCAAAGCCTACGGGTACCTTCCCTAAGGATAAAAAATTCAACCCCTCGTGTCCGTCCCTGTTGATGACCGGGCTCACCATCTTGTAATCAAAAATAATCCGGGTCTTCCCGGTAAACTTATCTCTAGCCTCTCCCCTCTAGCAAATCATGGCCGGGAAGATCTCCGGATCACTCTGTTGGTTCCAAGGAAAGAACCCGATCACCTCACAGAACCAGACCTGCATGTTCAAAACAAAAAGGGTCATTTCTCTCATAAAATCTCAAGACAGAAAAGTAAAAGAGAGAAAAGAAAGTGAGAGTACCTCCAGAGCAAAAGAAAATCAATCCATCGAAGCAGCCTTGTTTCGGCTGTACAGATCCAAAGAGAAGTAAAACTCAGCCAATCCGACCTCACCCTAAGAGACCGACCCAACCTCATCCAAATTCTCCAAAGAGTCAAGCAGGCAAAGCATAGCTAATGTCCCAGAATTGGCAAAAATGGTGACTGACAGCATCAACCACAGAAAAGCTCTCGCGAGCTGGTGGGCAGTCACCTCATTGGCGGTAAACCCCTGCATACACTTCAGAACTGCTACCTAAACATACCTCGTCTCCATCCCAAACCCCTTAGGATGGAGGTCAAATCCCATCAAAGCTCTGAACTCGGCTGCAGTAATGTGATCTCTCCAGGTCCGGGCCTCCCAGTAAACTGCAAGCCAGTGATAGCAGTGAAGACGGTCGGAGTCACCGTGATCTCTCCCCAGCTAAGATGAAAGCTGTGGGTGGTGTCCCACCAGAACTCTGAAAGGGCCTAGACCAGCCCCTTACTCTTGGAGGTCACATGGATACCTCTGCTGACAGCGTCAACAAAAGAATCGAGCCCGGTAGCCATCACCAGCTTCTTGGGATTCACCCCATCCTTCTCGAAGTTGGGCATCCTATCCCACAACTTCACAGCCACCTCAGAAGGTCCCCTCGACTTGTTCTCCTGTAGGAAAACACAACAAAAAATGTGTCAGTCCTTCATTTCATCTCGAAGCATGCATATATTCAAAAGTGCACATATTTGTAAAGCAAAGCATTAATAAGAGATTTCTAGTATCCTTTGCCTAGAAAACGTGTCCTTCATCATTTGAAGCACATCATCTCGAGCACATTGCTCTTCTAAGTACAAAAGTCCAATTTTCACAAAAATTCTCTGCACATAAGCATTAATCTTTTCAAAAAAATGGCATGCATGAATCCTTTTCATCGTCCAAAATCTTATTTTCCCATCTATGATCAGAAATTTACCTAGTTCTAGCACATGCAAGGACTCTGTCACATTTTAGACATTATTTTTCTTACTTTATTTTCAAAAAAATGAGTCATTCTCATATTTTTCGAATAAACTGCGCATGCATGTTCATTTATGCCCATAGCCTCATAGGTTAATCATCGAATTCCCAAAATCATCAACAAAAATCATAGGAAAATTCGAAAAAATTCCTAAAAATTGGGTCAAGCCCTAAATCAATCAAAATTCAATCAAAATTGACAAAATCAAGCAAATCAAGAATGCTTACCCCAATAGATTGAGATTTCATCGATTTGTGCTTCCTCCTCCCGGGATAGAGCTCAGAAGGAGGCGTGTTGAAATCATACTTTCGCTCGGTTCGAACGAACTCTCTCCTCCTCCTCCTAGCGGCCTCCGATAAGTTCCTCCACGCTTGCCTAGGTACAATATTCCCCTCCGGATCCATCTTAAGCCAAAGAAGCAAGGGAATTGAAGAATTTTTGAAAATTCTCTCTCTCTCTCTTCTCCTCAGCAGAAATAAGGCAACAATGGCGCCTCTGCCCGTTTCAATTCTGTTTAAATAATCTGGTAAAATTAAACTTCTAGCCGGACGGCCTCTTTTGCCTCATCTCTCGCCGGGCGGCTTCATCCGCTTTGAGCTGAATTTACACTTTTGCCCCTGGACCTTCCACTTGGGCATACAATTCCCGTTATCTCTTAACTAGAGTAACGCTGTTTCCCAAGGATATCCGTTATCTCTAAAGAGAATAAACTTTCTCTCGAAGACGCCTCCGTTACTTCCGTTATAACGGAATAACGCTAGGTGACATCCTCCGAATTGTCAAAACTCAAACTCTAGCTACCTCTATCTCATAGATAGTGAAGTACGCTCCAATTTCTCTAAACTTTAGCAATCTCTATCTCATAGATAGTGAAGTACGCTTCAGTTTCTCTAAACTTTAGCCTACCTCTATCCCATAGATAGTGAAGTACGCTTCAGTTTCTCCAAACTTTAGCTACCTCTATCTCATAGATAGTGAAGTACGCTTTAGTTTCCTCAACTTTAGCTACCTCTATCTCCTAGATAGTGAAGTACGCTTTAGTTTTCCAAACTTTAGCTACCTCTATCTCCTCGATAGCGACGTAAGCTTTAGTTTCTTAGGTGACAACCTCCATTAATTATCAATCAGGTGACAACCTCCATTAATTGTCAACCAGGTGACAACCTCCATTAATTTGTCAATCAGGTGACAACCTCCATTAATTGTCAATAAGGTGACTCCTCCATTAATCGTCAAAACCTCAAGGATCCTAGACATTGTTCCTAACTATCTAGTGAGACTTGAACTACGACCAAGGCTTGATTCCTCCGGGATACGTAGGTAGCCTTTCATAAAGATTCAGCCATCCGACCACATTGGTCACCCTTTCCCTTCATCACTCCTCAGTGGTGAAGTAGCCCCTCATAAAGGTCCAGCTATCCGACCACATTGGTCACTTCCTTCATCTGGCATATCCCCAGTAGGATCAGCCATTTGACCTCCTAGGTCACTTTCCTTCCATCTTCCTAGCAAGATATCAGTTTCTCTTTGCCATTCCCCAGTGGATCCCGAACTATGACCAGGCTTGATTCCCACCCGAGATACGTAGGTAGCCTACTTTAGGTTCAGTCAATTCGTCACATATGACACCCCTTTCCCAAGTGGATCTTCTCCGAACTACGATCATGGCTTGATTCCTCCGGAATACGTAGGTAGCCTTCCAAAGGTTCAGCCACTCGACTACCTTGGTCACCCAATCCGTCTCGGCAGTTCGCTAGATTGGATCCTTTTTTATCGACAACCCCACTCGCCCTGCAAGTGACGTTGCCGAGGGGCTTCTGTAAGTACCCAAATCTGGCTCATGCCTTCCGATTAAGTTTCTCGGCAATTTTCCGGACTTTCCTAAAGTTCAGGGGCAATTTGGGAACTTTCCCAAACCTTCCAAGGGGTGAAGGACTTGTTAGGAATTAAAATTCCACGCAGTCCCTCATTGGAAAGAGCTTCTAGAATGCCACCTTGCAGGGTTCTAAAAATAAGCTGAGTCACTAATGGATAAGACCGCACGGCTTCATTAGCCAAGGGTTACAGCCGCACGGCTTCATTAGGAAGCACAAATCTGCCTATAAATAGAGGTCTCCTCTATTCATTTTGATATACAATTTTTGGCACTGTTACTCTGCCAAAATAGAACCACGAATTTCCAGAAAACAGAAACCTCTCAAAACCACCTCCCTCCTCTCCAAAATCCCTCCAAAGTTGCTCCTTCCTTAGGAAAGCTTCAAGGGAGATAGAGGGACACCACCATTGATAACCTCTCCTCCTTTCGTCTATACTTGTTATTCTTGTTATATTGCTCCTTGCCATTTATATTGCTATTTATTTGCTTTATATGTGATTTATTATCATAAAAATCAAGTCTTTACCATGTAGATCATAATACCCCCCCCCCATTCCCCTATCACATGGGATTCATGGAGGATCCATCCCAAGGATGAACAATAAGACCACAAATGGCTTGTTCTAGGGTAGATCTCTCACATGATGATGTGAAAATGTTTTTCCATATAAAAATGTCATCTTTTCATCAAAAATGTCATCTTTATTCATATAAATGTCATCCCCTTCCCATAGACCTTGCTTCCAAGGATTGTTCACCTAAATGGTTCCTAAAGGACATAGGAAATCCATAAAGGTCCTCCCTTTTCATTCCTAGTCTTAGCTTTCATAGTGTTCCTCACACATGCTTGCATAAAAATGTCATCTTTACTTTAAAAATGCATTCCCCATGTCCCTCATGGTTGGATCACTCTCCAAGGATTGCCTAGTGACCTTCCTAAGGCACAAAAGACATAGGATGAGTATAAAGATCCAATATTTATACCCCTCCATTAGTCCCTTTTGGTACTTGAAGCATATCTTGGGGCGTAATGGTGTAAAGGTCATATCTTTACATCGTTTCCTTCATATAAAGATGCCATAGTCGGATATCCCTTTAGAAAAGGATGAACTTGAGCCCCTACATCTCCGATCATCACTTGAGACGAGCATTAATGTCCCTATCAAGCTCAAATCGTCTCAAGATGTAGGATTGATGGGCAAAGGTCCTTCCTTTCTAAAGAGTCTCATTCTTGGACTATAAAAAGAGGCATCCCTATTCCGATCACATGTGACTCAAGGTCTCATAATGATGATCGCAAGTCCAAGATGAGCACGGGATCAAAGTCCCAAACATATCAAAATCCAAGGAATCCCGAGCGATAACCAACTCATGGTTTTACGTTCGGAATACCACTTGGCACATTCCCTCCTTTTAAAAAAGCACATCCCACACACGAAAGCACAAAGGCAAGCACGAAAGTCGGATCTTGGAAGACTTGCTTCGGCAAGGCTCCTTGGGTGAACGCCAAACGTTCTTCCCAAGGGGTAACTTAACCTCCGGACCCTAATCGTTTTTTTCAAAGTTTTGAGGAAATCAAAATGGCGTGGCGACTCCATTTTTCAATTTAAACCGGATGTCTTCAAACCGATGTGAGGCGGTGACCCCTTACACGAGAAAACGATTCAATTTCTCAAATAAAAAGCGCCGTGATCTTGGGCACCACATCCACAGTACCGAGGAGGAGCAAGTCAGGTTTGCAGCTTACAAGTTCTCGGGTGTATCTGAGCATTGGTGGAGAGCTCTCAAGGCAAGTTGGGACGCGGCCCATGTTCCTTACACATGGGAGAATTTATACAGAAATTCAAGGAGCGCTTTATTCCAACCGTGGATCAAGACAAGAAGAAATAGAATTTCTTAACTTGGAGCAGAATATGATGACTGTGGCACAATATGTGGCATTGTCAAGGTACTGTACTCACTTGGTGGCAACGAAAGAGAGGAAAGCTACGAGGTTTGTTCGGGGTTTGAAGACGGTCATTCGGATGCCATTGGTTGCTCACAAGTTTCAAAGTTTTCAAGATGCTGTGGATAGAGCATATCACGTGGAGCATGATATTGAAGAGCATAAGAGGAAAACTGAGGGGGTTAATTCGAGAAGGCAAGGAGGACAAGGTAGACCACAATGTCAGGGTCAAGATAATCGAGGCGGGCAAAGATCAACATCTCAATTTGGAGGGCAGCTGCAAGGTCAATCAAGTGTGAGAAGGCCGGGTTCTATTCCAGGGAATGTACCAAGGATAGTTTGTTCTTATTGTAAGAAGGAGAGACACGTAGAAGAGAAGTGTTGGAAGAAACAAGGAAGATGTATGGGATGTGGGTAGTTGGGGCATTTTTCAGAGAGATTGTCCAAAACAACCGAAGCAACCATCTGTGAGGGGCTGCGGGACTTCTCAGGGTCAGAAGAGAGATTCTTCGGGAAAGCCTAAGGTTCAGGGTTGGGTCTTCGCGACAAATCAACAACAAGCGGCGAATTCCTCCAATGTTATCGGAGGTACTATTTTTATAGCAAATAGGAGAGCGCGTGCACTAATAGACCCTGGCTCATCTCATTCCTATTTGTCTATGCATTTTGCATCGCATTTGCCTGTTTACGGAGTGCATGCCTTACGTGCTAGAAGTGTCAACTCCGATGGGAGAATATTTGGTAACCGATGAGGTGTTACGTTCTTGTGATGTGCATATATGTGATCGTGTGTTACCTGCTGACTTGGTAGTAATGCCTGTGCATGATTTTGATGTCGTTTTGGGTATGGATTGGCTAAGTAAATACCATGCCTTAGTCGATTGTCATAAGAAAGTTGTTACTTTTTTGGTCCCGAATATGCCTAAGTTTGTATTTGAGGCTATTCCTTCCGTGGGGACTATTCGTATCATTTCCTATGTTAAAGCTAAAAAGTTATTGCTTCGGGGGTGTACGGGATACTTAGCTTGTGTCCTAGATACTACCAAGGTGTTACCGGAAATGGGGGATGTTCCTATAGTTAAGGAGTTTCCGGATGTTTTCTCTTCCGAATATGTGATGCCTACGAATAGGGAGATCGAGTTTGGAATTGATTTGCTTTCGGGTACAACTCCAATCTCTAAGGCACCTTATAGAATGGCCCCAGCTGAATTGAAAGAGTTGAAGGCTCAGTTGCAAGAGTTGCTTGATTGGGGATTTATCCGACTAAGTGTTTCACCGTGGGGAGCTCCGGTATTGTTTGTAAGAAAGAAGGATGGGTCGTTGAGACTTTGTATTGACTACCGGCAGTTGAACCAAGTGACGGTGAAGAACAAATACCCTCTACCTCATATAGACGACTTATTTGATCAATTGCAAGGTGCAACAGTTTTTTCTAAGCTTGATTTGAGAAGCGGGTACCATCAGCTGAAAGTTCATCCTGATGACGTTTCTAAGATAGCTTTTCGTACTCGGTATGGACATTATGAGTTCCTTGTCATGCCTTTCGGGTTAACAAATGCTCCAGCCATTTTTATGGATTTGATGAACCGTGTTTTCAAACCCTACCTTGATACTTTTGTGGTAGTGTTTATAGATGATATTTTGGTTTATTCCAAGTCTCGGGAGGAGCATGAACAACACTTGAGAATGGTTTTAACGGTACTTCGGGAGAAGCAGTTGTTTGCCAAATTTAGTAAGTGCGCGTTTTGGCTTGAGGAGGTTTCTTTCCTAGGCCATGTCATGTCAAAGGGTGGAATTTCAGTTGATCCTTCCAAGATTGAAGCCGTGGTTAGTTAGAAAAGGCCGGAATCAGTTACCAAAATTTGGAGTTTTTTGGGGTTAGCCGGGTATTATCGGAGATTCATAAAGGGGTTTTCCAAGATTGCTACTCCCTTGACCCAACTGACTCGGAAGAATATACCCTTTGTGTGGAGTGAAAAGTGGCAAGCTAGTTTTGAGGAGTTGAAGAAGAGGTTGACCTCAGCACCTGTTCTTGTTCTACCAAATGGGAACGACGGGTTGGTTATTTATTGTGACGCTTCAAAGGATGGTTTAGGTTGTGTATTGGTGCAAAATGGGAAAGTTATAGCATATGCCTCGAGGAAGTTGACTCCGTGTGAGTAGAACTACCCGACACATTATATGGAGCTTGCTGCTATTGTCTTCGCCTTGCACAAATGGAAGCATTACCTTTACGGAGCAAAGTTCGAGATTTTCACGGACCATAAAAGTTTGAAATACCTATTCTCACAAAAGGAGTTGAATAATAGGCAGCGGAGATGGATGGAGTTGTTAAAGGATTACGATTGTACCATTTCTTATCACCCGGGCAAAGATAATGTTGTGGTGGATGCTATACGTAGGAAATCGTATGTGGCTTCATTAATGGTTCGGGAGTGGAAGATGTTGGAAGATGCTCGTGATTAGTGTCTCCGAGAATCAAGACATGGAGCTATCTTTGCAAGTATGAGTGCCTTACCAAGTCTAATTCAACAAATAAAGGAGAGTCAAGAGGGTGATGTCGAGTTGAAGAAGGTAGTAGATCAGATTGTGGATGGAAAGTTCAAAGAATTCTCCCTTAGTCCCGAGGGAGTGTTGACCTTTAGAGGTAGATTGTGTGTGCCAAACATTGAGGAAGTAAAGCGTCAAATGCTAGATGAAGGCCATAAATCCAAGTACACCATTCACCCTGGGAGTACGAAGATGTATCAGAATTTGAAACAACATTTTTGGTGGAATAACATGAAGAGGTAAATAGCAGATTATGTGTCCAAGTGCTTGACATGTCAACAAGTGAAAGTGGAACATCAAAGACCCGCCGGGTTGCTTTAGCCATTAGAGATTCCGGAGTGGAAGTGGGAGCATATTACAATGGATTTTGTCACGGGATTGCCTCGGACGAGTAGGAAGCATGACGCAGTTTAGGTGATTGTGGATAGGTTGACTAAGTCCGCTCATTTCCTACCTATTGAGATTAGCTATTCGATGGAGAGGCTTGCGAGGTTGTATATCCAAGAGATAGTGAGATTGCACGGGGTGTTCCGGTTAGCATTGTGTCCGATCGTGATCCTCGGTTTACTTCCCGACTTTGGCAAGCGTTGCAAAAGGCTTTGGGGTCAGAGTTGAGATTCAGTACAACATTCCATCCTCAAACGGATGGCCAATCCGAGAGGACAATTCAAATTCTTGAAGACATGTTACGGGCTTGCTCAATTGACTTCTCGGATTATTGGGATGTTCACTTACCTCTTGTTGAGTTTTATTACAACAATAGTTACCAATCTAGCATTGAGATGGCACCTTATGAAGCATTATACGGGAGGAAGTGTAGGTCTCCGATTTGTTGGGATGAAGTTGGGGAAGCTAAGATTTGGGGTATTGATATGGTTCGGGATTCAGTTGAGAAAGTCAAGATCATTCGGAGCCAATTGATTACAGCCCAAAGTAGACAGAAAAGTTATGCGGATCAGAGGAGGCGAGACCTTGAATTTCGAAAAGGAGACTTGGTGTTTCTGCGAGTGTCCCCTAAGGTAGGGATTAAGAGATATGGCAAGAAGGGGAAGTTAGCTCCAAGGTTCGTAGGTCCTTTTGAAATCTTAGAAAGAGTGGGAAATCTTGCGTATCGCCTTGCTTTACCTTCATCTCTCGGGAAGATGCATAGTGTATTCCATGTTTCCATGCTAAGGAAATATTTGTATGATCCGTCTCATATATTGCCTAGGATTCCCGAGGATATAGAGTCGGACATGTCTTATGTAGAGCAACCAGTTCAAGTTATTGATACCAAGGTGCAAGAACTGAGAAATAAGAGTATTCCTCTTGTGAGAGTGGTTTGGAGGAACCATGATGTAGAAGAGTCTACTTGGGAGCTCGGGGAAGAGATGGAGCAAAAATATCCTTGGTTATTCGATAATTGTGGTAAGTCCCTTTAAAATTCGGGTCGAATTTTCTTTTAGGGGGAGTGAATGTCACGACCCTAATTCTCGGTTCTATTTTGAGTCATATTAATCATATATATATAAGTGCATTTAATATTATTATGTGTTGTATTTTAATTGTAGAAGTTATGTGTTAATTGATATTTTATAAGTTACATGCTATTTTAAAAATATGAACAAAATAAAAATCATTAATTAATGTTTTAATGAAAATATTAGGAATAAGTAGTTAACGTGTAAATTTTTAAAATAAGTAGGAATTTTATTAATGTTCAAGGTGCTTGAGTGTAAATAGTGTATCTTAAGGGTTTTAGTAGTAGGGAGGGTTTGATTGTGAAGGGGGTTAGGTGAAAGTAGAGTATTATCCATGGAAAAATGAGTAGGAGTATTTCATTTTAACAAGGAAAGAAATCCTCTCAGCTTATTCAAGAACATCCATGGTCTTTTTCCAAACCCTAACCTCTCAACCTAAAAATCCATAATTAATTCTAGAAAAATCCCTTGTTCAATCCGTTTGTTTCGGGGTGTTCACGGGAAGAAGGAGCTCAATTTCATCCAAGCAAAGTTCCAAAATTTTCAAATTATTTTTCACGTAAGTTATTATATTTTCTAGAAATTATGTTTATTTAGTGTTATAAATCATGTAGTTATGTTATTCAAGGTTGTAGGAGAATTTAAAATTTATTTTCTGAGTAAAGGAAATGGAAAAAAGTGCTTTTGGTTATCTTGGGTATGAACTTGGTATTGCAAAGGTCAACAATGGATTTTTGCAACAGTTGAAATGTTTTAGATGTGTTGGAAAGGGAAAAGAATAGCTTTGGGTCATGTTAACACTCTTTTAAACTCCTTTTGTGTTGCATGGTACTGGAATTTGGTGGTTGGTATTGTGGGTAAATTGGTACAAGGAGACTTGAAGTTGTTTTGGGTCAAAAGCTGATGACCAGCCCTATTTCTGTAAATTTGCAGAGGCACGAGTCGTGACCTATGGCACGAGTCGTGCCCATCAGTCGTGACAGGTCGTGACCTTGCTTGGACGACTGATTCTGGAGGGGTGTCAAAGGGGTACGAGTCGTGCCCTGGGGCACGAGTCGTGCCCTGACCAGTTTTGGGATATGCATTTCAAAGCCATGTATGTTCAATTTTTCCACTTATATCTCAATCAATGGAACACTACAATCAAAGTACAATGTATGAATAACAAAATGAAGTATTTACATTTCCATTGTGGTCAAGTGAATATGTTTAAATGATGGGGTAAAGTAGGTTGGATTTATGGAACTTAACTTGGATTTTATCATTATACTATTGTTGAAACATCCTTGAATGGCTTGAATAAGTGTGTAGTCCTTATGTGTTACACCTTATACATTGTTAACATCTTTATGATGTGTTTGGCTAGGGTTCCCTACTTTGGAATCCTAAGTTCATTGTATTGATTTAGCCTTCGTGCTACCCTTAGTTGATACTTGTTATCCGATGCTATCATTTTGATATGCTCTGCTAGTATGATTCCCTACTTTGGAATCATTGTTTATAGTAAGCAAGTATGTTGTACGTATACATTTTAAAGTTCAGCTGGTACTTATTTGTTGGTTGGGCAGTGTATGGGATTATAATGGCACCGAGCCGAGTTCGTTATAATCCATACACTGGGTTCCCAAGTTGCCCATCCATTGGCCATGGTTTAGGTAGTGGGCTAGCTCCCCTTTTATGGGTGATGTCTAGTTGTACATTTAGGTTGACTTTGTGTCATACCCCCTGTTGATTGTTACTATGATTTGTTCTGAAACTGCTTCTTCAACAACTGTTGCTGCTTGGATCGGGATGTCCTTTTGGAGAATGAAACCTTGGCTCAGTATCCTTCTAAGTGTTATATTATTGTACTTAATTGTGATATGTATGGATATATCTTTCTGTGTGTTCTAAGAATCTTATATACATGACTTATGGTTATATGCTTAAGAATGTGATTGCATATCATCTTGTCACATATGTAATAACTTGCTGAGATTTTCTCACCCCGTCCTTTCATTGTTGTCTTAGATAGAGCCGGGCCAGGGGATAGGACGCGTTGAGACTTGAGAGGGCGCCAAGTTGGTTTTGAGGAAAGTTTGGTAAAGATACATTATGTAAATGTATGACCTTGGGTAGTATTCATAGTCTTAATGTATCCTTATTTTGTAACTTCAAAATGGTTTTGTAAATATTTTTCATTTCGGAACTATGTTCCTTGGTTTGTAAATAAGTGTGTGATTTGTAAATAGTGTAAATGTGGCGTGAGTTAGGTTGAAGTTAAATGGTTACATTTTGTTTAGTAAGTTAGAAAAGTTTTTAAATGTTAAACAGGTTTATAAAGTGAAACATTTTGAAAGTACATTTCGAAAAATTTTCTTTAAAAGGCGTCTTCAGTACGTGTCATGGCACTTGGCCAAGTAGGTCTACGGGTCGGGGAGCGTCACTATGGACGAGGACGCTCTTGATCACATGATAGCCACTCATCCGAACAAGGAAAATATTGCTAATAGAAAGGGCCTTCTTGCTGCCGAGGTATGCTTCCTCGTAACTTGTTTTTATTCGTCTTGTCGTTGTATTACTGACATTTCTTACTTTTTGTTGTAGCTATGCACAATCACTGCCAATGAGGCCATCCAGAGTAAGGCCGCGGACGTTAAGATGAAAGAACTTGAGGGACAAGTGAAGAAGAATGAGGCCGAGCAGGCCAAGGCGGCTTGCTTGCTGATGTCGTTGAGAGAGGAGCTCGAAGCGGAGAAGGCGGCCAAGCCAAAGCTAAAAAGGAAGCCGAGGAGACACGTGCTAAGGCCGAGGAGGATGCCAGGGCCGGGCAGGCCATTATCGAGAGGCTCCAGGCTGAGCTCAAAGCCAAGTCTGAGGAAGGCGAGGTGACTGGAGCCCGGCTTAAGGAGGTGGAAGCTAGAGTGCTCTACAAATCGAGGATGCTCTTTCTGAGTATAAGGCTAACCCGGCCTTCCGAGATACCATTGTCGAGGAGACGACTACTATGTCTTTCGACGGCTATTTACATTTAGCCCGAAGGATCATGGCCGACACTTCCCTCGGCTTGGATCTAGAGACGCTTGCCCAGCTTATAACTCAAGATTCCTACGATAAGGCAGACAGGTCCCTCCATTACGTTGTCCTATTTTCAGAGTATGCCATGGGATTGATCGCTGAAGCTGATGAGGAGGAGGGTCATCCTGTCTGGGTTCCTCCTCCCATCGATCCCCAAAACCTCAATGCCATCCTTGCCCGGGATGAGGATGAGGATCTCAGCACCGAGGAGGAAGGGGATGCCCATGCTGAGGAGCCGATCAACAAGGAGACTCAAGTTGATGCTCCAACTCAGCAAATCACCCTTCCAACTATTGAAGCCGAGGTGAATGCTGATGCAGTGATGATGGAGTTCTTCGAGGAACCTTTCACCAGCAATCGTACTTAGAATTTTTATATTTTAGTGTATAGAGTAGGGCGTTGTAATTTACTATGAATATTTAATGAAACGTCCCTCTCTTTCAATTCACGTCGTCTTTTACTTCCTGCTTTGGCATATGAATTGTTGAATGTGTGTCGTATACTTGCACAAGTACACAAGATTTATGGTAGCCGGGGAAGGTCTCCTCGTACCTTTGATAATTTGAAATGAGGGAGCTAGCTCGATTCTAGATGTTTGGCAATTTTGCTTGTTTTAAGTCATTAGGCCGAGGAGGATTCCTTGGTCTTGACCGATGTGCCGCTTTAGTCTTTAGAGTCGAGGGGGGGGGTTTCCTCATCCATACGTGGGGCTTTCTTCTTTTTCATCTACTTATTCCGAGAAAGATGACTCGTGCATAGATTTTAGACAGTTTTGCCACGTTAGTCATTAGAGCCGAGGGGTTTTCCTCGTTCAGACGTTGGGCTCTCTTCTTTTTCATCTCTCTATGACGAGGAAGATAACTCGTACAAAGGTCGTAGACGGTTTTGCCGCGTTAGTCGTTAGAGCCGAGGGGTTTCATCATTCAGACGTTGGGCTTTCTTCTTTTTCATCTCTCTATGACGAGGAAGATGGCTCGTACATAAGTCGTAGACGGTTTTGGTCTCACCTATCCATGACGAGGAGAAACTCGCTTGGTCATGGATCTTGGGTGATTAATGGAGGGAGCTTTCCTCTTCGAAGGTCGAGGAGGGCTCCTTGTCTTCAAGTGTTGTCTTGGTAGTTGACTTGCATGTTGAATAAGTAAATTTCATAAATTGAACTGATTACATCCAACTGCAATCCTATCTTGCTAGAAAAGTAAAAACTAACAAAGATCAACCTATTATATAAAAATAGACTAAACTAGACTTAAATGAAAGTACTATGCTCTTGCTATAATTTGAATTTGAATTTCATTGTTGTAGGGATAATCAACTCAACCGGTTCGTCTACGTCCCGCAACACTCCTTGTCTCAAGTCATAGCTGGCCCCCGAGTTCTGGCCGTTGACGAGATGAGGGGCTATATCTAAGACGGACATAATTGTATCATCGTTGTATTTATGACCATCTAGTATCTCACTTCCAACTGGTTCTTCTACATCCCGTAGCACTCCTTGTCTCAAATCATAGCTGGCCCTCGAGTTCTGGCCGTTGACGAGATCAGGGACTATATCTAGGATGGACAGAACTGTGCTTGGGAGAAACTAATGGAGTTTGGCCCTAGGAGGCCTGTCTTCTTCTTCATCTGTATCTTTATCCTCATTGGCCTCTTGCCTTTTTCGCTTGACATCCTTCTTCAAGACATAGCGATCCAGTTTACCTTTGTCAACCCATTTTTGGATCATCTTCTTGAGGGCGAAGCAGTTTTCAGTGTTGTGACCATAGTCTTTGTGGAAATCACAGTGCTTGGATGGGTCACGTGGGTACTTTGGTTGGTCACTGAGTGGACGGGGATTTGGAAGAGTCACCAATTGCATAATTTTAGTGATAGGCTTGGTGAGGGGGGTGAAGATCTCAGTCTTTTCAGTTTTCCGCGATCTGTTTTTGCCCTTGTAGTTGCTTCCATTCGAAGCATGGAGGGTTCCAGCTGCTTTCGTTTTTGTTTTGTCAGATCTTTTCCTGCTCTTTTCTTCTGCTGTGGCTATGGCATAGGCCACGTTGTAGAGGTCCGATTTTGACTTGGGTTCTCTGGCTGAGAGCTCGTAGATTAATTGTCCGGATCTAAGTCTGGAGTTGAAGCATACTATTACTTCCCTGTCAGTCAAACTTTCCTCTACTTGGTCTGCCATAGCCCTGAATCTATTGTAGTAGTTCAGAGTAGTTTCATTCTTCCCTTGCTCAATGTTAGCAAGGTCAGTCAATCTCTTCTTCCTTTTCCCTGCCGTGGAAAAGTGATCCAAGAACTTCCTCCTCATATTCCTCCAGCTATTAATGCTTCCCTTTTTTAGCTCACGGAACCAGGTTAATGCTGTTCCGAAGAAGGTACTCGCAAAAGCTTTGCAGAGAATGTCATCTGCTTTGGTGAGGATGGCCATAGTGGATTCAAAACTTTGCACATGGTCCTTTGCGTCGGTGGTTCCCGCATACTTGTCAAAGCTTGGGACTTTAAAGGCAGGGTTAGGAGGTACGTCATTAATTTCTTGGGAGAAAGGACGGGTTGCACAAGTGTCATCCTCTTCTTCATCCTTCTTCCCCATCTCTATATCATCAATTCTTTTTTTTAAGATTAACAGTTCTTTAGCATCAATCCCCTTCTCAGTGCTGGAATGAGTGCTTCGGTGGGAACTACAATGGGACCTTTCTCTTGGATGACAATTCACCCTACTGTGCTCCTCGTCATCTCGATGGTTTTCTCCTCGTCTAGAGGGTGTTTTATCCTTCCTCGGCTCTGTCTCATAACCGTCGAGGACCATTCTGTACGGGTGAGGACTCCTCGGCCTTGCAAAGTGTTTGGGACGAGGGGAATCATGCCGAGGATGATGACTAGGGTGAGGGGATATGTTAAGACGAGGAGGGGATAAATGTCTAAATAGACTAAGCCTCGCTCGCAAGTCTGATGAGTTTACCTCCTGCTCCTTCGAATTTAAGTGGCTTCTCAGGTCCACTACAGTCCTTTCATTTTCATGATTGTTAAGCCGAGGACAAGGAGCATCTCGGAGGTTCTGCTTAGGCGGTACAGCAGGCTCACGGGGAGGGGGATCTTGGCCACGAGGAGGGCTCATCTGACTACCTCGCCTATCACCCTGAGTTTCCCTTCCACAAGAATTTCTTGACCTCGAAGGCCTTATGAACTTAGCCATTGAGTTTTCTGGATCCAATTGCAATAAAGCATTCTGAGCCTCATAGATACGTTGCAATGTCTCCATTTGTTTATGCAAGAGCGTACGTCGGTCAACGGGTTGGGTGTTCTCAGCTCGTCTTGCTTCTGCGTTCCTCGTCGTTTGCTTGCTCGTAGCTCGTCTTCCTTTTGACGACAAGGACGAGGAAGATTTGTCCCTGCCCCCTCGGCAGCTGGCTGATTTCGAGTGGATCGGAGAGTCATGCTGAGGGGAGGTGGTCCCTCGATCTGAGGTGGAGGAGGAAGTACGTCGGTGTTGGGAGAGATCTCGTCCGCGTGAGTTCGTCCTCCTCATTAGTAATACTTGCAATATTTCCGACTTCCATTGAAATTCAAGAATTGTGATTCCAACAAAATTCTTAATTGACCAGAATTGCAAACGACCCAACTTTTCCAATGGAACAATTTTTCGGCCAAAATAACAACTTTCTGGCCAAAAAGGTTTTTCAGGCGAACAGTTTGTTGCTCAGAACAGGTTTTTCCGGCCAAAATCAAATCACTTCAAGCCAAAACGAATTTCCAAACAATAAAATTCCCAAGCGAACAAGTTTTCAGGCGAGACTTGCAATTTTTGGCTAAAAATAAGAAATTTCCGGCCAAAAATAAAGCTTCAGGCGAACGTAATTCAAACTATTCAATGGGTGATTAATTTGCTTCCCGACAATGAAACCAAACTGATGCTGCCAAAAAGATCGAATCAGACCAAATCCAGCTGTCGGTTGTTCTCTGACGATTGAATAGCCTGAAAAAGAGACACAACACGTAAACTAAGCCGGGGATTCTCCGGCAAAGACCCTCCGGATTGAGAGTAAGTTCACGTGTGTATAGAGAGAAATCAAATTGACAGAGTTTTGAGTCCAAGGGATAACGTACCCAAAATATTGGAATTGTGGCTTATATTTATAGGTAGAATAATGTAGAATCCATATTGAACTTGGACTGTAAAGAGATAAGATATAAATACTAGGAGGATTATATCTGTTGAAGAGTCCTTGTTGGATCTGAATTGGTATAGGAGGTTACAATCCTGAGAGGTTGTAAACTGCTTAGTATCCTTATTTGATTAGGACTGCATAAGTTGTAACTCTGCCCGAGTTCTGAGATGCCCCCTTCCTCGTCAAGGGAGCCCTAGCTCGACCTTGGAGGGAGGTCTCCTCGTCATTGGATCTGATCCTTGGTTACGTTGCCCCTTACGCCTAGGTCGGCTAGGGATAATGCCGAGAAGTCTTGGGCCGAGGAAGGTTGGGAAGTTCATTCCCCTCCTCGTCGTCGTACTTGGTAGGATTATGTTTAGGGCCCAATTCACTTAGGCTTTGCTCGGATTAACCCATATTCGTACTTAGATTTATATTGTTCAAAGACATTTTTTAGTAGTGAAGTTTGTATTGTACTTATTAGGCCGATCATCATGGGCCACGGCCATGGTAACTATTACTGGGCACGCACGACCATTTTGTTGAAAATGATGTGTGGTTCGTTAATTTTGATTGGTCAAGACTAGACCATATATTAATAAGCCAAAGTGAAACTGTAAATGTGTTTCTTAGACTATCCTCATCAGTGACTTCAATTCAATTCAACCTCAAATAAAATATTAATTTCTCTCACTTTCATATACACAGCTCTCAACCTTATAAATATACACTTCCATCAGTGATCCAACCCAACCCAACCTTTTAATAAAATATTTATTTTTTTTTACTCCAACTTACCTAAAATACTTATCATTTTATTTTTTTAAATGTACCAATATTAGGCTCTATTTAAGATTAAAAAAAATTATAAATTTTGATATATTTTTTATTTTTTTTATTTTATATAAAATATATTAATTTTAAAAATATATTTATATAAACGCATGCCACCCAATAAAATGGTGACATGTGTACAAAATCAAAAAAAAAATTGTGACCCAACCAAAGCCAACCTAGGTTGGCTGGCCGCCCAGCCCAAGGTCATGGCATTTCTTGACTTTTTTTTTTTATTTATTTATTTTGGGTCGTGAGTTCACTTAAATGACTTTCATAATTAAAGGAAGACCAATGAAGATCGGAATCCAAAGTTGAAAGATATTTTAATTGGGTTAAATAAATTTAGAGTTGGTCTTATAAAAAACTAGTTTTTTCTTAAGCTAAGGAAAAACGTGTTTTCAAAATAAACGGTGGCAATTTTGTAATTACTGGCAACCATGTTCAAAATAAACGGTGGCATTTTCGTAATTAATGGTTCCCCCGTTTATGCCAGTGCGTGTTTAACAAGCGCCGGTGTGACAAAGTGTCGATTCATATGTAGCAAAGTGCCGGTAAAAAAGTGCGTACTAGTTTAACAAAGTGCCGGTGTAAGCGTACGGCACTTTGTTAAACCGAAACCGGCACTTTTTACACGGCACTTTTAAATACATGAACCGGCACTCTTCACACCGGCACTCGTTACACTAACATCGGCACTTTGTTACACTTATATTTTTGCCGGCTCTCAAAAATACAAGCAACGGCATTCAAAATACATGGACTGGCATTTGATTATACACTAACGGGCACTTATTTATACACTAACGGGCACTCAAATATACACCAACGGGCACTTGATTATACACTAACGGGCACTTGATTAATCACCAACTGGCACTCAAAATAACATGTACTGACACTCAAAAAAATATGAACCGACATTAAAAATCAATTAAACTGGCATTCAATTTCTTCCCAAACTCAAACTGGCATTCAATTTATACCCAACTGGCATTCAAAATACAAGAACTGGCACTTCAAAAACAAACTGGCTTTCAAAACACAAGAACTGGCACTTCAAAATACATGAATTGGCACTCAAAAAAACAAAAACGGGCATTATTTTACACCGGAACTGGCACATGTATCGGCACTCAAAAATATGAACCAAAATTAAAAATCAATTAAACTGGCATTCAATTTCACCCAAACTGGCATTCAATTCTACCCAAACTGGCATTCAAAATCAACGGCCAAGCCAATCACCTCCTTCCATCACCACGAATTGGGTCGGAGAAGAAGGGAGAAGTTAGGTTGAGATTGAGGTAGCTTGGTTAGGGAGGTCGCCGGTGAAGGAGGATTGGTGTTGCCGGAGAAGGAGAAGACGGCGATTGCGATTGAAGGAGAGTTGGAGGTCGCCGGTGATTGCAATTGACGAAGAAGACGCAGACGGCGATTGCGATTGAAGGAGAGTTGGAGGTCGCCGGTAATTGCAATTGACGAAGAAGACGCAGACGGCGATTGCGATTGAAGGAGAGTTGGAGGTCGCCGGTGATTGCAATTGACGAAGACCGGTGAGGTGAGATAGGGAGGAGCTTGGGCCGGCAATGGAAGAAGAAGGCTTTTGCGTATAGAGAGAGAGAGAGAGACCGGATAGAGAGAGAAAGAGAGAGAGCTGTGTGTTATGTGTGTTATAACGGGAAAACACGTTTTTTGTTAAGCTTAACAAAAAACGCGTTTTTTGTGAGTTTTTCGCATAAATTTATTCAAATATATTTTTCCCAATTTAATTTTGTAGTCATTGCTTAAATAAAAAGTTGACAATGTCAATGGACTCGGTCAAGAGTTTGTTATACGGGATTGAGGTTTTATTGGCCAAGCTTTTAAAACTCACAAGTGTGGGATAACCCATGATCCTATCTAATATACAATACATGAATGGTTTAACTGCCTCTTAGCTTCACATAAAGAGTGGTCAGGATTGATTGTTAATTATCAAATCCAACGGCTCAGAGCTCTTACTCCCCCCACCATCTCTTCAATCCACCTCAACCCCAAGCAGTCTTCAGAGCGCAAAGGCCACTTCATCGTCCTCCCAACCCTTCCCCTCCTCCCCCGCCCCTTCTTAACCCCCGATTAACCCAGTCAAAATATACAATCCGAATCCTGCTTCTCCTAGCGCCCTAAGATTAATCCTTGAACAAATATGAAGAGTGAGACCCACAAGATATCAGAATTGGGGAAAAAGAGACGTATAAATAAGGCAGCCTCAAATCAAGGCTCTGTTCGTCTGTCTGTCTTCTGGGATTTCACATTTTCTTTTTGAAAAAGTTGATCTTTGGGGGTAAACACTTTTCCAATTTCGAGTACGACACCTTCAATTCTCTCATTCTTTCTCTCAAGATACTAACGAGGAGGAAAGTCTTTGAAAGGGTATTTCTATTTTCAATTCAAAGGTAAATTCTTGGCCTAAACCAGTAATCATTTTGAATTGGGTTTGCATTTTGTGTGTGTTTGAATGATTGGTAGATATATATATTCTTGCTGATTGTTGTGTTTTTAAATTCGACCGATTGTTGTTTTGAATGATTGGTAGATGTATTGGAAAAGATTTGATTTTGTAAGGGTTTTAAATTGAGTTTTAGGGTTTCCTTAATGATTAAGGTAGGTTTTTATTATTTATTAATTGTGTGGTTTTGTGTGGGGGAATAGGAAAAATGGTTTTTTTTTTATTATTATTAAAAAATGAAGGTTAATATTCTGATTCTGCTGAGGGTATATTGGTTGATGATGGAACTGAAAGAAATAATATATTGAGGTTAGTATAATTTGGCTGTGATTGGTAGGTTGAAGAAGGTATAGAGAGAATCTGAGTTGCAATGGATAGATATTTGATTACATAAATTGAATCAAGTACAGAAAAACACAGAGAACTTTCTCCTTGTGGGGATGAGGTCCAATATCAAAAGGTTGCAACCGACCGTATGCTTTATACTGGTTTCTTCTTTACTTGAATCTAATATATATCTTGGGTGTTCCTGCTCTGGCAAATGGTAATTTGTTATTTCCTTTTTTACTCTTCAAAGGGAGAATACAGGAGTAGTTCAAAGGAAACATTCGGTCATAATAATTGATCAGGTTTAATTTCAAAATTCAGCTTATCAACTTTGTTGGCCACTCATAGTTGGTTCCTGACATCAATGACAACTTCTCCTCTCTCTTTTTTTAACGCTTAATTTGATGCTCTTTTACTTCTGTTTTTCATCAAGTAAGGATCTGTCTTATGGAAAGTGAGAATGATTAGAGCGTCTCAGTCAATTTAACACTTATTACTGTTGGGCGTTTGCCTCTTTTTCACTAATGGAACAATTATATTGATCTTTTGTATAGATGTTTTTGCAATAAATCTGATTTACAGAATTAATGCTAGATTTGATACGCAAAGTTGCAAACATGTTTTACACAACTACTTCACATTCTCCCTCCAAAAAAAATTGCTATGCTGAAAAGCAATTATTTGAATCATTCGTACGTTAAATGCTTGACAAGCAATGATGTAATTTTCGCTTTAATAGCAATTTATAGATTCAATGCTATTTCCAATGACAAACGTTTTAAATGATTTGTTGTTATGATGTTCCATCTGATAAAATGTTTGTAAATCTTGGAATCGATCTAGGTGGTCGGAGTGGGGATGATGGATAATGAGGCGGTGGTATTTTAAAATTTGTGAGAGTTTAAGATATGATTATTTGGATGTTGGAGGTTGCTTAGTGGTAGTTTTCTGTGAGGGGGTTGATTTGGAGTAAATGTGAGGGATGATGTCCGTCCGGTGATACTTCTGCAAGGTTTTCCTCACCAAAGATGGTTTGTTAAAAAATTCGTTTTTGGAGCTGATTTTTTTAAGAGTAATCCATCATTAATGGGTGAATATGATTTTATTTTTTTATATAGGCTTCCTCACTCTTAGAAACTGCCTGCTTTAATTTCTTCTTCTTCGGGGTGTTTTTTTGGGTTAATTCTTACATCTTCATTCACTATGAGTTATCAATAATATTGCTCTTGATTTATACATTGCTTGAATAGCTTCTTTGGAATTCTTTTCTACATTGCTTGAATAAGCTGTTAGGATAAAGTGTAAGGGTGTTCACATAGTGATTGACTTGAAATATATGTACTTGGGGCTTATTTGAAAACACTGTCCACACTCATCACATTTACCCCGTTTTGGCTGTGACGCCTGAAGATTTTTAATGCTTCTAATATTCACTTTTTTCCTTTTGCAGCTCAACTTGAGGCTTTTGATTATGAAATTTTGGTATCTGAGACTCACACTGCCTCACTGCAAGAAAAGACTACTTCACTTCAAGCACAGACAACTAGGGCTGTTACACGAACCGAGCCGGTTCGAGCTCGACTCGGGCTCGGCTCGAAAAAAGCTCGAGTTCGAGTGGGCTCGAGGTGAACTCGAGCTCGAGCTCGAACCGATTTTCAAGCTCGTCATTTTTTCGAGCCGGCTCGTGTTCGGCTCGTATGTTCGACGAGCTCTGTTCGAGATCGACTTGTTTGAGCTCGACTCGGGCTCGGCTCGTTAAAAGCTCGAATAAATTTTAGTATATATATATAGAAATATATATATAAGTCGAAGCTCGAGCTCGACTCGTTAAAAACTCGTTTGATTTCAGTTTTTTTTCAAAAAATAAGTCGAAGCTCGAGCTCGGCTCGTTAAAAGCTCGTTTGATTTCAGATTTTTTTCAAAAAATAAGTCGAAGCTCGAGCTCGGCTCGTTAAAACTCGAGTTCGAGCAGCTCGCGAAAAGCTCGCGAGCCAGCTCGCGAAAAGCTCGAAACTTGATTCGAGCCGAGCTCGAACAGGCATTCTGGGCTCGAGCTCGAGCTCGAGAAAAGCTCGAGCTCGATAATTTTTATTCGAGCTCGAGCTCGAAACTTCAAAGATCGGCTCGGCTCGGCTCGTTTACAGCCCTACAGACAACTCCTTCTCATTCTCATACTGAGAACCTGAAGAAGATTAGAGCTAATCTCCATTTCCTAATTAATATACATTTTGGTCAAGGGGGAGAGGAAGAAGTAGAAGCTGAAGTTGCTGCCAATGAAAATGCTAAAACTGAAGAACCACAAAAAGGAGATGGAGATGGAGATCAGTTTGTTGATGCAAGTGTTGATTTGGAGAACATTGCTTCAGGGGGAGTTTAAATTTTTTGATTTTGAGTACTTTTGGTCTGTAATAACTAACATAATTTGATACTTCTTTGTTTGATAAATGCTTCTGTTGTTATGACATTTTTTTGTATAGTTTTTTATGCAGTTGTGTATTCAGGTGCATCTACATCTGTGAACACAATGTATTCATAGGGAGCTTGAGTGTTGATATTTGATCTGGTTACATGGTTAGTTTTTTATCAGTTTCAAAACTATGTCAATGGTTATTGTGATACAATAGTTACTTTTATTCCGATTTTTAATGCTTCTAATCTTCACATTTTTCCTTTATGATATATTTATATTTTAATTATCCTTTACGCTCTCTTTCTTCTTGAGCCATAATTATAGCGTCTCCATTTTTATGCGATTTCATTATTCCCGTTTCTACTACTAAATGTACTGTTACCGTGCCATTGGCACGGGTTTTGAGTACTAGTTTTGACTACAAAAGAGGAGTAAGTTGGTGTAAAAAAGCTAGATACCGACTTATCAGTTGAGTTTTTCTCGGGAGTTGACTAACATACCTGAGTGGAGTGAGTATAAGAACAATTTTGCGTTACATTAAATCACTTACTGATTCAACAATTTCTCAATATTGAAAGTCATTACTTGAACACCACAAGCAGTAGCAGTTTCAAAGTGAAACGGAGGAAAATTGCATCGGCTCCGTTTTTGTCATCGAATTATCCTGAAAGTGAGTTGTTGTTAGTGCACCAGAAGTTACGAGGGCAATACTTCTTCAAGGCCATTCCGTTTTTTCGGGCGTTTCGACTATTATGATAAGTTCATTTATTGCTTTATAATATTTCATTTCAAAATTCTTATTATAGTTGGTATTGTTTTTTCCGTTGCTCGTTTCTGACTTGATTGATTAAATTAATTGGCTTTAAAATATTGTTTTTATTTACATTGAATCTGCTTAATTAAATTATTTTATAACTTACTTAATCTGCTCTTATTTAAATTTGTTTCAATAATTTTGTCCGCTCTTCTTTTTAATTTGGTTTCAACGTCATTGTTTAAACTTCTATTTTAAAATCCATGCTACTCTTGTTTACTTCAATTGGTATAAAATAAAATTTTAAATATTTTTTGTTTTAATTGGCATCTTACTATTTGGGTTTTAAAACTACTATCCGTTTTGTTTTAAATGTTAATCAAATTTATGTAGTTAATCAAGCTTTCTGTCCGAATTAAGCTTTATACATCAGCCCTAGTGTTTATCAGAATCTAACACATTTATCATTCGGCACACAGTAATCTTTGCTAGGGTCTACAACCTCTTCAAGTAAGCAATATCCCCAAGCATATGAACTGTCAGGCGAATCACCTGTCAATCATTTATTTATGCAAATAAAGAGGCATGCATGGAACCATCACGACTTGACCTGATGGCCAGAGCACTGGGACACCATGGGTTCGACTCCCTCCCGTGGTTAGAGTAGATGATTATCTCTCCCTAGTTAATATTAGGCGCCTCACGAGGGAAAAAAAAAAAAAAAAAAGCATGCATGGTGATTAATTGATGTGGGGGTTGATTTTTATTTTTTTTTAATTTTTATTTATTTTTTTTTATTTTTTTTTCCAACAACCTTTTCACACGATGTTAGCCGATCCCAAATTATTTTGGGACTAAGTGGGCGTTTGTTTCGCCGGAATTGGCCATTCCGGGGCAGAATGGAATGGTCAATTCTCAGCTGGACTTCATTCCTTCGCCCCTGTTTTCCAGTTAAATAGGAATGAAAAAAATTTCATTCCCTACGGAATGAATTTTCATTCCTTGGAATTGATTTTCATTCCTTCCAAATATGAAAGAAATGATGAATTCCTTAGGAAATGAAAAAAAATTTTTTTTGACCAAAATACCCTCAAACCCAAACCACCCCTACCCCCCTACCCACCCCCAATCAGCCCCTGCCCTATCCCACCCCCTACCCCCCCACCCACCCCACCCCCACGAATTTTTTTTTTCTGCCTACCCCCCATCCAGCCCTGCCCTACCCCCCCACCCCACCTTCCCCACCCACCCCCACGATTTTTTACGCCTTACCCCCACCCCCCACGAAAAAAAAAAAAAATATTTTTTACTCATTTTGCATACCCCTACCTATCCCCACCCCCACCCCCACCCCCACGAAAAAATATATTTTTTTACTCATTTTGCATACCCCCTACCTATCCCTCACCCCCTTCGCCACCCAAAAAAAAAAAAAAAATTAAAAAAAAAGGGTAAATTGATCATTTTATATGCTTTCATCAAACATGATTTACCAAGAAATTGAATGACAATTTCATTCCATTCCGTGCCAATCAAATGGAGGGGTTTGACCAGTTTTTTTCCATTCCAATTCCTTAAGGAATTCAATTCCATTGACCATTCCATTCCTTCACTTTTTTTTCAACCGAATCAAACGCTCCCTAAGGCTTTGTTGTTGTTGTTGTTGTTGTTGTTGTTGTTGTTTGAGCCAGAAATGCTGCAATCTCACGTTTGAGCGTGTTGTTATTACCAACGGAAGCAAAATCATGTAAGAGCTATGAAAGCATCATAAGTGTAGAATCCCTTGGCAGTGCAATTTTCACAATAGCATTTTATCTAATAGGGATTCGGGAATGATATCAGTGATGTCTTGCCAAGAGTCCCAACCACTGCATTGGCTTTGACAATCTCCCTAAACGTAGTCCCAAAACCCCCAGTTGCTGCAACACTGTGGCTCAGGGCACAATTCGCCGCCAGCCTGCGTGCCACATTATGCCCTTGAAAGGGATTTGGGGATGAGACTAGTGATATTTTTAGTTGTTGAAGGGCGTTTTCGTCCTGCACGATTGGATGATGAGTGAAAAAGTACAATGAACTTCAGATTAAGCATTTATGTAACCCCCCAAAAAACTAAAATTTAAATGTATTTTTAAACCGTTACAAATATATAAAGTGTAAATATATTTATCTGGAAGTTGAAACTTCTTGAGAGAGGGTACCTGAGAAACCATCGAAAGCCCATATTTAAAATAAAATCAAATATTCAGACGAAGGAAAATTAGAATGAAACAAAAAGGTAAATACTGACATTTTTGTGAGATAATGCTGAATATATAAAAAAAATCTTTAACTAGGAGTTGGAAGTGAGAGCATAAACACACTTGAATTTGTCATTGTAAACCTTCAAGTGAGGAATTGATATTGGAGCAACCTTCAAAAAAAATCCATATGAAACCCGACTAAAAGTTCCCGGTGAAGGAAAAGAGAAAGAGAAAGGAGAGAGATGGAGGGAGGGACTGGTTGCTTCATCTCAAGTGTATAACTACCGGTCTCCAAACCCAAATGGGACCCAACAAAAAGTTAAAGGAAAAAATAATGAACCTATGAAAAATGAACTTT
Organism: Adenophora triphylla var. japonica; assembly: GCA_022495995.1. Classification (NCBI taxonomy): domain Eukaryota; kingdom Viridiplantae; phylum Streptophyta; class Magnoliopsida; order Asterales; family Campanulaceae; genus Adenophora; species Adenophora triphylla. The sequence continues at coordinate 103,779 of JAFEMH010002937.1, read as the reverse complement.
CGAATCGATAAATAAATGAAAAACGTTCTACGCCTCAATTATTCGAAGACGAACAATCATAAATTATTTAGAGAAAAAATAAAGAAACAACATTCACTATTTGTTAACAATAAAATATTAATCCGTTGGTTCCTCTTCGACTACATTGGCAGCTGTAAAACTTTCTTCAACTCTTCTAGCTACTGCTTCCTGCACTTAGACAAAAACAGATAAGAACCACATTTATATAACTATAAATGATTAATTATATTCGAGTATATATATATATATATGTAACATATACTGCTTCAGCGAGAAATGTGGGATCATCCCAAATATCGTTGCACACATTAGCTTCAACCGCATCTTCAACTACATCTTTAATTGTATTTTCAACTACATCTTCAAACGTATCTTCAACTACATCTTCAATCATATCATCAGCTACATCTCTATTCACCTATGTCAAACATGGATTTTATCAAAAATTAAAATTATATAAGTAATATATAGTCATTAATAGAGTTAAGTAAATATAACAATTATGTGAACATAATAACTATTTACCGTATTACTTAAGCTATATGCTTTACAGAAGTACTTCACGATAAACAATATTTGTTGTGGATGTGTCATCTTCTTCTGATGGTGATGGAATGAGAATCGTTATCCTACTGAATGTAGCACATCTTGATAAAGCAACATATAATTGGCCATGAATGAACACCGGTGTCCGAAGATCAATGCCGACAAATTTAACAGATTGACCTTGTGACTTATTTATACTCATTTCAAATCACAACCTAATTGGAAATTGGCGCCTTATAATTGAAATAATAAGTTCGGTCGAAGAAGGCGTAAGAGAAATTCTTGGTATAAATACCAAATTGCACCTTTATCTCGTCAAGATTTCAGTCTCAATAATATGTTGCCCACATCGAACTACTCTTAATCTTGTTCCATTGCAAAGACCATCCCTAGGTGCAAGATTTTCATCAAAATAACTGGGCAACCAACTTTCAACTGTAAGTCTGAAGGGAGAAGACCAGAAGGATTCAATGGAGTTTTTGAACTCATTGAATCCTTCTGGTCTTCCCCCTTCAGACTTGCAGTTGAAAGTTGGTTGCCCAATTATTTTGATGAGAAATCTTGCACCTAGGGATGGTCTTTGCAATGGAAACAAGATTAAGAGTAGTTCGATGTGGGCAACATATTATTGAGGCTGAAATCTTGACGAGAGATAAAACAGGCAATTTTGTATTTATACTAAGAATTTCTCTTACGCCTTCTTCGATCGAACTTATTATTCCAATTACAAGGTGCCAATTTCCAATTAGACTGTGCTTTGCAATGAGTATAAATAAGTCACAAGGTCAATCTGTTAAATTTTTCGGCATTGATCTTCGGACACTGGTGTTCACTCATGGCCAATTATATGTTGTTTTATCAAGATGTACTACATTTAGTAGGATAACGATTCTCATTCCATCACCATCAGAAGATGACACATCTACAACAAATATTGTTTATCTTGAAGTACTTCTGTAAAGCATATAGCTTAAGTGATACGGTAAATAGTTATTATGTTCACATAATTGTTATATTTACTTAACTCTATTAATGACTATATATTGCTTATATAATTTTAATTTTTGATACAATCCATGTTTGACATAGGTGAATAGAGATGTAGCTGATGATATGATTGAAGATGTAGTTGAAGATATATTTGAAGATGTAGTTGAAGATACAGTTGAAGGTGTAGTTGAAGATGCGATTGAAGCTAATGTGTACGATGATATTTGGGATGATCCCACATTTCTCGCTGAAGCGGTATATGTTATATATATACTCCCTCCGTCCCATAACAAGCGACGCAGTTACTGTTCCGCACGGGAATTAAGGAAAAAGTGAAAAGGTTGATGTGTTGTGAGTGTAGATAGTTGAGTAGGAGAGAGAATGAGTGGAGAGAATAGTAAATTATAATGGTGTTGTGAGTATTATAATAATGTAGGAGAGAGAATGAGTGGAGGAAATAGTAAAGATTCTTTTCCATTTTAGGAAGTGTGACTTATCAATGGGACGCCCAAAATGGCAAAGTGTGTCGCTTGTTATGGGACGGAGGGAGTATATATATATATATATATATATATATATATATATATATATACATATACTCGAATATAATTCACCATTTATAGTTATATAAATGTGATTCTTATCTGTTTTTGTCTAAGTGCAGGAAGCAGTAGCTAGAAGAGTTGAAGAGTTTTGCAGCTGCCAATGTAGTCGAAGAGGAACCAACGGATTAATGTTTTATTGTTAACAAATAGTGAATGTTGTTTCTATATTTTTTCTCTAAATAATTTATGATTGTTTGTCTTCGAATAATTGAGGTGTAGAACGCTTTTCATTTATTTATCGATTCTAAAATTCATTTTTCATGGATTCATTATTTTTTCCTTTAACTTTTTGTTGGGTCCCATTTGGATTTGGAGACCGGTAGTTATACACTTGAGATGAAGCAACCATCCCCTCCCCCCATCTCTCTCCTTTCTCTTTCTCTTTTCCTTCACCGGAAACTTATAATCGGGTTTCATATGGAATTTTTTTGATGGTTACTCCCATATCAATTTCTCTCTTGAAGGTTTACAATGACAAATTCAAGTATGTTTTTGCTCTCACTTCCAACTCCTAGTTAATGGTTTTTTTTTATATCTTCAGCATTATCTCACAAAAAGGTCAGTATTTACCTTTTTATTTCATTCTAATTTTCTTTCGTCTGAATATTTGATTTTATTTTAAATATGGGCTTTTGATGGTTTCTTAGGTACCCTCTCTCAAGAAGTTTCAACTCACTACCGTCATATAATTCCCTGAACAAGGTGGGTGGATCAAGAAGATTAGGAAGCCTGACTTGTCCATCCAAGCAGCATGTTCCATATCTGGGCCTACACAAAGGAGATTTAACCAATTTTTCGCCCATCTAGTGCAAACATCCATTCTGTCAAGGGAATGCCGAACTTGATTGAAAATTTGTTGATTCTCTATGTCACGTAGATGGAGGTCATCCTCTTCGAAACCACCTATATTTTCATTTCCTTCGGTAGTGGATGGGTATTCTAATATAGTTGGCCTATATTCGGAAATGTGTGTTATAGTTTTTTAAGAGAAGTTTATTTGAATTAAACAGGAGTAAAAGAAGAATTATGATGCATAGTAGAATAAGGAGCGCCTTGTTCACGCGAACGACGCCTCCTTTGTGCGATTGCCCGTCTCGAAGGACCCAAAGAAATGTTCGAAGAATTTTGTTGGCTTCTTGCTTGTTCGGCTCGATCTCTTGTCCGTCGCCTAGATTGTGCAATTTCACGCATACTACGATGATGTTGACTTTGGTTGAAAATATGGGGTGGATGGAACTCATCATCATCGAAACCAAATATATTTTCATTTTCTTCGGTAGTGGAAGGGTCTTCTAATATAGTTGACCTAAATTTAAAAATGCGAGTTATTTTTCTTAAGAGAAGTTTATTTGAGTTAAAGAAGAGTAAAATAAGAATTAGGTTACATTGTAGAGTAAGGAGCGATTTGTTCACGCGACTGTCCCCTCCCTTGTGTGAATGCCCGTCTCGAAGGATCCAAAGCAATGTTTGATGAATTATGTTGGCTTGTTGCTTGTTGGGCTCGAATTCTTGCGTTTCGCCTAGATTCCCCATTTCCACGAACACTACTCCTTCCCAGAGATGCGAAAGTATTTCGGGTAGTCACGTAATTTCTATTTCTAGATGTTGAACTTTCTCTTAACTCCATATTCGAAGATGGAAATAATATTTGTCGGGGTGTGGGTTGGACAAAACGCTCGAAAAATTCAAGATCATCATCCTGCACCAGAAAGTTTAGGAAAAATAATTTTATAAAGAAGATCCAAATTTTATAAATGTTCTAACTGATTGGTGAATGATTAATAAAGAAGGTAAGGAGAGATTTTTCCTTTGAGGTCGCAACTGGTAGTAAATAGACAAATATTACTAATTATGTTCTAAAAAAATCTCTCCTTTAAAGTATAAATTAAATGATTAACATTTATTCTGGGAAGGATGGAGTACTACTCATTATAATCCAGGCACTTCATTCAGACTATAGGTTGAACATAAAAGACAAATTAAGCTTAAAATCCTTAATCATACTAACAATTAAACTCACTTATATAGAGAACCTCTAAAAATATGTAAATATCCAACAAGCAAATTCAAATTTCTTCTTTACTCAAAAGTTATCAATCACATTAAACTATACTTCTGTAACAGCTAAAATCTAGAGCAACAAATCAATGTAGATAAGCATGAATATGAAACATACTATATTAAGTTAGTAATAGAAACATATTTATCATGCGTAATTATATATAATTGTATTCACGATGTCACTATGCATTGCATGACAAAAATATATGGAATTCATGCCAGAAAACCATATTTCTCACAATCTTATGAACTATAATTGTATTCCCTCCGTTCCAAAATATATGTCCGTTTGGGAGTTAAGGTCATTTTGAAAATTTTGATTTTTAATAGAAAAATTTTCAACATACAATTTCAACGGGTAATGAAAAATACCTGTGGTGCAGCCAATTCTTTTCCTTTCTTCGAATGTTGTGCCATTGAAAGAAATTTGAAAATGATTAAGTTGGCAATAGAATGAAAAAGTGTTAAATACACTATTTGGAGATTGAGGTAGGATATTTTACTAGAGAGGATGGTAGTAATAATCAAATCATAAGAAACATTCTCACAATCTATTGGATTGAGCAATGAAAATAATAAACTCATGTGTATATCTAAGTTACCTTTGTGAATAGGAAGAAACTATTGTATGTTTCCAATTTCTGTGTACCCACCCAAATTATCATTTGCAAGCAGGTATGGAATTTAAGATGAATTAAGACAATTGTACTTAAAAATATTATAAATTATAATTTCATTAGAAAACCAATAGGTGTTTATAATTATATTAGGTGATAAATATGTGACTCTACAGTCTACAACCCCTTCCCCATTTACTCATGTCGTTGATTGACTCTGAATCCCTCTTTCCCCTTCTCACTTTCCCATCAATTTTAGACTCTTACCACATTTCACATCACAGAAAAAAAGTGATTTAGCAATAAAAAAATCGTACATCCTTGATCCTGATCCAAATCCATTCCAGTTTCACTCTATATTATTTTCCTTATTACCTCCCTTGGCTTCATCTTAGCTGCCTATCTAACCAAAGTACTAATACTTTTGTTTACTTGAACATAAAACCCAAAAAAATAAAAAATGTTTTATACTCTGAACAAACCTAGATGAGAAACCATTGAAATGATGCAAGCCTTACATTTGAACTTGCACACACTAAGGGTAACTAATTCAAAGATGCGTGAGGGTAAATACTTCCAGTTTTCACTCTATTCAAACTAAAACTAAGGCGATAATTAGAACTCCCATCTATCATATACTGATAATCTTAAAACAATTTCACACAAAGAGAGAGAGAGAGAGAGAGAGAGAGAGAGAGAGAGAGGGACACTAATTTGAGTAAAGAATGATGAACGTACTTGTTTACTTCAGCCTTTTCCTGAAAATCTCCTTTACAGAATATTAATTGTCTTCACAGCTTGAGAATTTTGGTTTCTTTTTTTTAAAACACATTGAAACAGAAAATTAGGAGAAGTATTTGTTAGGCAAAATAGGAGTAACAAAAGGAATTTAAGTTAAAAGTAATCGATCAAAACGGAGGAGGAAGAAAAGGATGAATATGAAACATAACAATATTAAGCTATTAATAGAAACATATTTATCATGCGTAATTATATATAATTGTATTCACGATGTCATCATGCATTGCATGACGAAAATATAGGAAATTCATGCAGAAAACCATATTTCTCACAATCTAATGAACTATAATTGTATTCCATCCGTTTCAAAATAAATGTCCATTTTGGAGTTAAGGTCATTTTGAAAGTTTTGATTTTTAATAGATAAAAATTATCAACATGCAATTTAAACAAAGTAAATTCCTATTCACTCTGTTTAAATTGCACCACATGAATTAGCATAAAGAAATCAAGATCTTAATATCTAAACATACACCAAACAAAGCGATTTTCTTTCAAAGGGGATTAAAAAAATAATCTAATGCTATACTAACTAACTACTCACGTCACTATCTATTGTAACCTATCAAGTACTAATATCCAATAAGAGTGTCTAATCAGACAACTCTCCCTTCTTTAGGCTTTCTTCATTCCTCTTGACCTTCTTCACTTTCCCATGCATCCATCAATTGCCTAGCTTGGTTCATCATGTTCTCTCCCCATTCCTCAGCTCGGTCTAGTTTTCACCTCATAAAGTATAGGTCTGCCTCTAACTCTCTGTGGTCTGCCTCTAACTCTCTGCGGGTATCTTAATCTCTGTCGGGTCTGTCTAAGTTTTTTCTCTAGTATTTTGACTTTCTTGTGGTCCTTAGCATTCCAATACTCCATTCTATGTACTCTGCTCATACCCTTGGTTGGTGTTCTCTTAATCCTTGCCATTTTCTACAATAAGGGCAAAAATTTTGATTAGCTTCAATAGAATAAAGGATGTGGTTCATGCTTCTTTTCTTTCACTTTCTACACCTATTATCTTTTTGGTGTCTTTAAGTTGATAGTTTATAGTAGATCAACATATGCTCCTAACCAAACTGGCTAAATGATCAAATCATAAGATTTAAAAACTTTAGTCAATTAACTTCTCCCTACTATAGAGGTGGAATTCAAGATGGAGCACAAAAAAATATTTGATTTTCCAATACTCTCTCCATTCCACACAACGAAAATGAAGAGTTTTCAGACCAAGAAATAGGAAGCACCCTATATTTGGTCAACCTCCAAATGAAGTTAGAATTCAGCTCGATGGCGCATTAATTAAATTGAGTATGTCCTACTGAGTTGATCATGAATTCAGTTCAAGTGATTCAGGTGTTTTATTTGTCCAAATAATTGTTCATGGATAAAATCAAGTCCAAACTAATTATATAAACAGAGCAGCTACAAATGGGACTCAGGATCGAGCAGTCATCTCATGACTCTATTCACTCAACTCTAATGATCCTGCTTATGAGTGATGCGAAGAACTCACTTCCAAACAGCATCGACTATACACACACACACACACATATATAATGCACACAAATAGAGTATACTCTTAAATAAGAAACCTACCAACTGGGCCTGCTTGAACAAATAACTCCCACAATAGCTCTTCACTTATCTGGGAAAAAAAAGAGGAGAAAACGTAAAATCAACAAAAAAAACATCTTTCACTTTAAGTTCCTAAGTTGTAAAATATTCCCTAAATACAGTCTAACACAGCATAGAACACCATACATAAATGTTAAGCACCACTAAAACTATATATTGTAATAATTGGCTAGACATTTTAGTCTTTTAGATGTCTCCATAGCCAAAGGTATAAATGTGAGTGGGTGTCATCTTACGATATGTCATTTCTAATGTTCTGATGGCTGGTTACTGCGTTCATATTTTCTTCGTAATGTTGAAACCCAGTACAAAGATCAACTGCTGATGCTTATGCATATAGAGAATATTTCTTCTGAAAATTCCTTGGTAAAGCATTGAAAAGAAAGTGGAAAATATAAGTTGTTTCCATCTTTATCAAAAAAGAAAATTATATCGTAAGGATGTGGAATTTACTCAGTGATATGAGGATTGGCTTTGCAGTTACCAGCATACTTACAGTACTATATATAAGGAATTCCAATATGCTTAAACCATCTATTTTTTTCTTTTTATTTACTCAGTGATATGAGGATTAGCTGGACACCCACTCACATTTATACCTTTGGCTGTGGAGACATCTAAAAGACTAAAATGTCTTACGATAAAGATAATTCTTTGCAGCTAAGAGTCTTTCTCCGTGTCGAAAGAAAGTCTCAACAGAAACAAAACTAAATATTAACTCTTTCATCTAAAATTTCAGCCCTTAGCATTCTAAAAGTTTGTGAAGCAACACAATTGTAAATAAGAACGTTTCCATACATATATTATGAACTCTTTCTTACCAAAAAAACATCAGTTTTTTGGCAACTACATTGCTCGATTAGACCTCGAGTGTGTTAGACAGTGAGGTAGCAATGAAACAGTCCCGACCTGTACACCCCCTGTCTCTTCTCCCACCCCCACCCCAAATTCATTAAATGGTAAAGCAAAAATTTGAAAGTTTAAAGACATATAGATGAACTCACATTAACCATAAAAAGATAAAAATTAGAGTGGCGTTGTTCCTACGGAATTTCATCAAACAACTTATGTGCACACCAAGAGCAACCCAATTTGGTGTACAACCGTGTCTTTTTTCTCTCTCCAACATAAGAAGGGGAGGGAATAGTACCTTGTATTGATGATGGTGGTGTTTGAAAGGAACCTGAATGGAGGGAGACTAAGAGGCGGGTGGAAGGGATTGTCGAAGAATGCTTTATGAAAGATGGTCGTTGGACTGTGATATTGGAGACGGGTACGATAATCAGAAAGAACGTGGGTGGTAGTTGGAGGCAGACAGTTATGGGAATTTGAAGGAGGGAGGGAGAATTTGGGCCGTCAGATTAATTTTATGAGAGTCAATCCTGACCTCTCTTTGTCTCGGGAGTTTTTCCCCTTGTATTGTATTATAGATGATGGTGGTGTTTGAAAGGAACCCGAATGGAGGGAGACTGAGAGGCGGGTGGAAGGGATTGACGAAGAATGATTTACGAAAGATGGTCGTTGGACTGTGATATCGAAGACGGGGACGATAATCAGAAAGAACGTGGGTGGTAGTTGGAGGCGGACAATTATGGGAAGTTGAAGGAGGGAGGGAGGATTTGGGCCGTCGAATTAATTTTCTGAGAGTCAATTCTGACCTCTCTTTGTCTTGGTTGTTTTTTCCCCTTGTATTGTATTATAGATGATGCTAGTTAAAACAAATATCACTTGTAAAAAATAAATAAAAACAATCAACTAATGTTGCTATTTCATTATAAACAATATTAATATCATTTTAATAGTATATGTAAGGTTACACTGTTTAATGTTATGATTGTATGTTTTTATAAGGTACATAGTTAATTTTAAAGAAAATTTATTATAATCACAATTTCTGAACAATCTCCAAACTCGAAATGGATAATATTTTAGGATGGATGATATAATATATTATATAATTGTTCATGTGTGCAAACACTAGATGAGAGTTTATGATAGTTTTTCCCCTTAATTTCTCATTCCTTTCTCTTCCTAAAAATAAAGCCAACAAAAACTGTTCATTTATGCAGAGTGAAAAAATTAAACCAAAGAAAAAAATAGCAGTTGAAATAAAAATAAAAGTAAAGTACATTGGTTGAAAAAAAATAAAAAAAAATCATTGGTTCAATTTTTTTTGTTATTTTTGAAATAAAATAAAATAGTACTATTAGTTTGAAACATACTAAAAAGTAGGATTGTGGAACGGAGGGAGGGAGTATATTTTGGGGAATGGATCCTAGGACCCCTAGCTGAGATATCCAAGTTATAAAAACTCAATTGAGATGCAAAATTTCACATAAACCAATGCTCACATTTATCCTTCCCGTCGCTTTTATACCCAAATGTACAAAAACAAAAATCACTTTTATACATTTTCAAAAAAAAAAAATGCTCTTATACTTATATTTATATAGAAGAGTAATTTGTTCCCCTAAAAGACAAACCCAACCCAAAAGCCAAAGCCAAAGCTAGCATGCATAATTTGTTGTTATGATACATATTTCTCGTGTTCATCTTTTTCTCTCTCTCACAGCCTTGTATTAATCCTGCATAACACCATAAGTAAATAAGAGAAAAATTAATTATTAAAAATGCAAGTATTATTAAACAAAATCAATATTCTAAACCCGGGTCCAGTGATTCTTCAATAGAGAATTATAATTCGTCCACCCAGCAAACCGAATATATATGAAGTTTGTGAAAGGGCTTCAATTCCTGAGAAGCCGATTGAAGGGAAGAAGGAAGGGTACATGCAATCTTGTGAAGACAAAAACTTGCGTAGGAACAACAATACCCGTCTCATCCATGAGACGGGTCGGATCCATGGCCATGACCCGCCCTACCCGCCCAAGAATACCCACGCACCACTCTCTCTCATCACTCTCTCTCTATACGCAATTGCCCACCCTGCGTCGTCTTCTTCCTCAATCCAAGCTCTCTCTCCGGCCAAACCTTCCCCAATCCCCTCTCCGATCTCAAAAACAACCGGCGAACTTCAATTCAAGCCTATCACCGATCCAATTTCCCTCACACCCAAACCAAATCAACAAACCACTTCTTCAATCCCCTCTCTGAAGTTTGGAAGCGACGATTGGCTTCTCCGGCCAACGACGGCTTCTTCGCCCACTTGTCCGGATGCCATTCCTAAACAGAACCAGCAGTATAACTAGCTCAGTGATTGATTGAATTGTATGTCGGTCAATAAAACCAAATTGAAGGAAATCAATTGTGAGTGAAATTGAAATTAACCAGAGCAAGTTTCCGGTAAGCGGAACGTATGTCGAAGAGGGTTTAGCAGCGTTGACAATGGAGATTTTGGTAATGAGGGGTTGCTTTGGTTTAGGGATTTTCATTTTGAGTAATAATTCTCATTTGTTTAAGTAATAATTGGTATTGCTATAAGTAATAGTACTACACTTTGTGGATTGGAAGAGGAAGGTGTTTTCATTTTGAGTAATAATTCTTATGTGTTTAAGTAATAGTTGATATTGTTATAAATAATAGTACTACACTTGTAAAGTAATAGTTGATATTGTTATAAATAATAGTACTACATTTGTAAAGTAATAGTTGGTATTGTTATAAATAATAGTACTACACTTGTAAAGTAATAGTGTTTTCCGAAAAATAGTTTTAATAATTGTTTTTATTTTGAGTAATATTTCTTATTTGTTTAAGTAATAGTTGATATTGCTATAAGTAATAGTACTACACTTGTGAAGTAATAGTGTTATTTTTTTTTTTTTAACTAAAAATAGTTTTAGGAACTTTTTTCATTTTGAGTAATACTTCTCATTTGTTTAAGTAATAGTTGGTATTGCTATAAGTAATAGTACTACACTTGTGAAGTAATAGTGTTTTTTTTTTTTTTCTTAACTAAAAATAGTTTTAGGAACTTTTTTCATTTTGAGTAATACTTCTCATTTGTTTAAGTAATAGTTGGTATTGCTATAAGTAATAGTACTACAATTGTGAAGTAATAGTGTTATTTTATTTTTTAACTAATACTAATAATTTTAGAAACTGTTTTCATTTTGAATAATACTTCTCATTTGTTTAAGTAATAGTTGGTATTGCTATAAGTAATAGTTGTATTGCTATAAGTAATAGTACTACACTTGTGAATTAATAGTAAAAATAATAAAAAAATAATGAAAAGATAAAAAAGAAAAAAAAATAAAATAAAAAAAATAATGAAAAGAAAAAAAATAATAAAAAAAAGCAAAAAGAAAAGAAAGTAATAAAAAAACGCATAATAATAAAAAGGAGGCGGTACATGGCAAATGGGAACAAGAAACAACGTGGCATAACTGCAAGTGGAAATTCTGGGTCATGGGTCATGGGTCATTCCGACCCGTCTCACCCATGAGACGGGTATGTGTGTTCTCACAGGAGACTCACTCTCTTGTGAATCGGATGGAGAAGGAAGGATAGATGCAGGAGAGAGTAACTCGAATAGTATGTTGGAAGCGGTTAGGAAGGATTTTAGATTTTCATTAAATTTTGATTTAAGCTTTTATTTATGTGTTGGAATTTTGAATTTTGTCTGAGCTTTTATAGAAAATGATTTGGGGTAAGGGAGCTTTTTATGAAATTATTCTGTATATTTTTTCCTAATTATAAAATGTCGAGATTGTCCTACCGTCGAGTTAAATAAAATGTCTAAAATACACTTAGGCTCTGTTTGTTTGTCGTAAAATGTTTTTCGAAAAACGCTTTCCTCATTTTTCGGTATTTGGTAAGTACCGAAAAATGGGAAAAATGTTTTTCGAAAAAATGTTTTCCCCCCTTATCGGCGTAAAATGACTTATGATTTTTTTCTAAATAAAACATTTTTCGAAAAATGGTAATACCCTCACACACCTAACTTTTCATACACACCCCACGATACACACCCCACGATACACACCCCACTCACCACCACCACCCACTGCCCCCCACCCCACTCACCACCACCACCCCACCCCCTGCCCCCAGTAAAAAAAAATCATTTAAAATTTATTTTTAACAACTCCCACCCCACTCCACTCACCACCACCACCACCACCACTGCCCCCCGCATCCCACCCCCTGTTGGGTCAAAAAAAAAAATTAATCATTTAAAATTGATTTTTAACAACTCCCCACCACACTCCACTCACCACCACCACCCTTGCCCCCCACCCCTATCCCTCAACCGCCGTCGAGTCAAAAAAAAATTAAACATTTAAAATTTATTTTTAACAACTCTCCACCCCACTCCACTCACCACCAACACTACCACTCCTGTCCCCCCCCCCACCCCACTCCACTCACCACCACCCCTGCCCCCACCCCACTCAAATTATCTCAAATTGTGTTTTTATCAAAAAATATTTTCATTAAATACATGAATTTTTTTTCGAAAAACATTTTTCTTACGAAACAGCCGAAAACATGTTTATCTCATTTTTCAGAAAACATTTTACAGAAAATTCATTTACCGCAAGTTATTTCACGCTAAACAAACATTAATAATATACTCCCTCCGTCCCAGGTGAGTGTGAACCAAAATTTTTGACACACAAATTAAGAAAAAGTAAGAGAGATAAATAGTGGAAAGAGGTATTTATGAATATAAAAAATTAAATAGGAGAGAGAATAAGTGAAAGGAATAGTAAGTTAATTGGAGTTATGAATGTAAAAGTAAAGTAGGAGAGAATGAGTGGGTGAAATAGTAAAAATTCTTTATCATTTTTGACAATCCACACTCACGTAACGTAAGACGGACCAAAAGAAAAATTAATCCCCACTCACCTGGCCTGGGAAGGAGGGAGTATAATGCAGTCCATCGAAATCGCAATAAACAGTTAAGATTGGGGGCAAGTAGTTCATCTGCACTGACCAGATCCTTTCTAGAACTTCGATTGGGCCGTTTGACATTTCGATTAGTACTATTCATTTTGTCCCAATTCAGTTGAAATTTCTGAGTAAAGAAGAAGAAATTTCCGATCGGTCTTTTGTATTTTGTAGAGACAGGTACTAACCCCCTCCCATTGTTTGATTCTTGGCTCGTTTTCCAGAGCTGATTTTACTAATCGATCGGATTTTTTTTCTAGATTGTTTATTTCATGAACGAACTGGAGATGAATTCGGTGGTGAACTCCATTGATAATGATTGGAGAACTCAACTCCTAGCTGATTCCCGAGATAGAATCGTCAATAAGATGTAATCATTTTTATACCGTCCTTTTCTTTTTAGTTTCAAATTTCAAGTAAGTTTATATTTGGCAACTTAATTCTAAGCTCTATGGTATTGGAATTGGAAAATTGATTTTTGCTCTGTGGAATCTATGTTCTATCAATGCAATGCTCTGAAATATGTTTGCCAATGCCCTAATTTCCCTCCAATTGTGGATTTGGGTAATTGTAGGAATGTCAATAATTGTTCATTATCATTGTTAGAACAGAGACAATCGAAAATAGCAACCACAATCAATCACACGAACACAATGTATACACGGTTCACCAACTTGGCAACGTCCACGGGGATAATATTATTATCACTTGTAAATCAACAATTACAATCTCAAATCTAGTGCACGAATTTTGATCACAAAATTTCTAACTGTGCAAACCCTAGATCTAGAAGTTCAAATGAGCAATATGAACTTAGAAAAATGTTAGGGGAGAGAGGAGAATTTATACAACCCTAATCCTAACCCTGTAGGATTCCTAGAATCCTACGCTGAAAACGGGTCGGCCCAACTTAGTTTCTTGGCGGCACGGGCGTGCCCCTACTAAGCACGGACGTGCAAAAGACATCTCAAGTTGGCCCCTATTCGCACTTCACACGGGCATGCACACATTCTTGCATTTGTGCTAGTTAAGTATGTAGCTCATATTCTCTTGACACGATTCGTATGTCATGTCACTTTACATGCGCAGTAATACACTGCTCCAAAATCTCGGAATTACGTTATTTGCTTGTCTTGATCTATGGCTAGGCATCCCCAATCCTCAAAGGCATCAAACCCAACAAAACTCCAGCTTGACTTTGAGCTTCCGAATCAAATAACCAGAAACCACCCTCTTTTGATGTTGTTTAATTGCTGCGAACATTTAGCAAATTCAAACAATGTTGGAACTTGCTAATAGGAACTGACTTTGTGAACATGTTCTGCAATACCCACTTTCTTCACCTTTATCTGATTCTCACTTTTAAGAAAATGATACCTCACATCAATGTAATTGACCCTCTCATGATGAACTTGATCCTTGGCTAAACATATTGCACTCAATCGTCACAGTATACTATAGCCTGATTATTATGTAATCCAAGGTCGCTGATCAAACCTCTTAACTATATTCCCTCCTTAGCAACTTCTGTCAATGCCATGTACTCCACTTCTGTAGTTGAAAAAGTCACTGTAGATTGCAGAGTAGCCATCCAACTGACAACTGACCCACCAAGAGTTAATACATATCCCATCATAGATCTCCTTGTGTCAACATCCCAAGAGTAGTCTGAATCAGAAAAACCCTCAACTGCAAATTCTATACCACCTCCGTCGATAGGACCAATATCAGAGGTAACTCTAAGGTACCTAAAGATCATCTTCCCTGCCTGCTATTTCCTTACCAGGATTCCCCATGAACCTACTGATAATACTAACAACTTGTGCAAGATCCAGCATAGTGTAGATCATAACATACATCAAACTACCAACTTAACTAACATAAGGTACTCGAACCATATATTCTTTCTCTTCAGATTATTTAGGTGCAAACGCAACAGACAGATAGATGTGTATTCGGTGCACTCGAAGTATTTATAGGCTTCGCTGTAGATATGCCAAACCTCTCTAAAACTTTCTTGATGTAACCTTTGTGGGATATGAATCGTTTTCCTTAGGCTTATATCCTTAAAGATCTCCATAGCCATAATATTCTTTGCGGCACCCAAATCCTTCATTTCAAACTCAGCAGTTAGTAGACCCCTCAACTTTTTGAACACGAATTTCTTGACAGCTGCTATCAATATATCAACATAAGAAACCAAATAGATGAATGAACCATCTACCATCCTATTGTATTACACACAACAGTCATATTGGCTGCTTATGTAAGCAATCTCTGTCACATACCTGTCAAACCATTTATACCACTACCTAGGCGTCTGCTTCGGTCCATACAAGGACTTCTTCAACCTGCACACATAGTCTTTCTTCTGAGGAACTTGGAATCCATCCGTTGTGTTGTGTCTGTGTCATATAAATCTCTTCCTCCAACTCTAGATGTAGAAAAGTTGTTTTCACATCAAGTTGCTCGAGCTCCAAGTCCTGATGTGCCACCATTGCTAAGAGCACTATGATAGAAGTGTGTCTAACTACACTACAGGTGAAAATATCTAGTCAATCCCCCCTCTCTCTGCGTGAAACCCCTAGCAACCACACGAGCTTTATATTTGACCTCTTCTGCCGGTGACGTACCTTCCTTTTTCTTGAAAACACATTTGCATGTCACATTCTTCCTGCCTTCTGGCCTCTTGGTTAACTCCCACGTCTTGTTCTTATGAAATGACTCCATCTCGTCTCCCATAACTGCTAGCCACCCGGCAGACTCTGGACACGTAGCTACTTTCTTGAAATTGGTTGGCTCCGTAAGGTCGGGCTCCAATTCCTCAGCAACCTGAAGTGTATAAGACACCATGTCTTCAAAATCATACCTGTCACGAGGCTTCCTGAAATTAGCTCTTCTAGACCTCTGTAGAGCCAACCCATATCTGGTGCTTCCGTCTCTATTGGTAGATCCTGATTAATATCTGACTGTGGATTGCTCAACTCTTTAGGATCTTGTAGCTCCATATATTTATCAACACTACTAATACATGATACAATCGCAGTTCTCATAATAGGATTAAGCACATAAGTTTCATCAAAGACAACATTCCGGCTTATAATAACCCTACCCTCAGATGGAGACCAAATCAGGTATCTTGACACCATCTCCATAACCCATTAAAATATCCTTTTCTAGCCCTCGCCTCTAACATCCCATCATTTACAAGATAATAAGTAATTAAACCAAAAGCTCTTAAATTAGAATAATCAACATGTTTACCTTACCATATCTCATTGGGAACTTGGAGGTTGATAGTGAGATGTCTATAAATCCCCACGTTTTTACAGAACACATCGAACTCCGTACTGCAAAACTTTAACCCATCATCTGTCTGAAGTCTCTTGATCTTCTTCCGACAAAGATCATGCTTCACCGGTGCATACATCCCTCTTGTGCTCACCTCAGATAGATGATACAACTAAAACTGACTCATATAACGTTTTACCTTGGAGTAAATACAAGGGGCCCCGATTCAAGCCTCTCAGAACCACTTTAGAACCTTTGCAGACATATACTGCTCCACCTTTTTCCTTGAAACTGTACCCTTTGCTATCTAACTGACTAAGAGAAATCAGGTTCTTCATTATAAGTAGAACGTGTATCACTTCGTTCAAAGTGCAGAACTTACCATCATAAGTCCGCAGCTTGATAGATCCAATACCAACTACTTGCAAGCAATACTGTTAGCCATACGAATATTACCCCCATCCACCTGCTCATAAGTTGTAAACCACTCTCTCCTCGAACAAATATGATAATAAGCTATAGAGTCAAGAATCCACGCATTCGTCTGACGTGCAGCTTCTGTTACTAGAGCATAATCCTCATCAAAATTGCCACTATCTACCATAGCACCGGTAGCCTCAAAATGGGCAGGAGGCTCGCCTTGCTTCTTCTAAAGGACAATCGGTCTTTCAATGTCCTTTCTCCTTGCAATAGTTATAAACATCCCCAGGTTTCAGATCCTTCTTGGTAAAAGATTTATTCTTCTTACCAAAACCAATGTTGCTCTCCGCAACTAAACCTGTTAGACTGGTTATCTGCACTATTACCACTTGCCTTTCGACGAAATTCTCTGGTGTTGAGCGAAGTTTTCACTTCCTTTAGAGTGATCGTCTCATTAACATTGATAATAGAGTCAACGTAGTGCTCATATGATAAAGGCAAATAAACTAGAAGCATTAAAGCAGCATCCTCATCCTTAACTTTAGCATATATATTACGTAGTTCCAAGTAATAAAGATGTAAACCTATCTAGGTGATCCCTTATGGGCGTACCTTCTGTCATTCTATAAATACTTGATGATTTCTAGTATTTCAAACCCCCGAATCCCTGATCAAAAAATACCATACACACACATTTTGTGAGTTTCTCTCCCTGAAAGATTTCTGCAAAATCACCCTAAATCACCTAAAGTTTGTTTATCAACCTTTTTGATCAACAAACATCGAAGTCCGAATCAAGGATTGAGGCGAACTCTGTCCGCATCAAGATTCAAATCTAGGATTGAGTCGAAACTCTGTCCGAATCTCTTCTCAAAAAAGATAATCTTCATTCCTTTCTAATTGATTATTAGAGTGGTAAAGCATCGTGAACCTAGGATCGGCCTAGAGCCTCTCCAAATCATGGGGATGGTCCCGAAGCAAACGATCCTATATTCCGTTTAACCTCGTTAAATGGATATTTTTACTTATTTATTTAAAATGTCTTTTTCTTTGAAAACCCCCCTTTAGCAAGACCGATCTTCGGATTGGGTGGAATGGGTGCTTCTTGACCTTCCCATTCCATAACTTAAGCCCCAAACCCAAAATATTTCAAAAATGGTTTTTCTATGTTTCCAATCAATAATATAGGTGGCGACTCTAAAAACAAAAAACAAATAGTTTGGGAAAACTGAGTTTTTTCCCGCGCATCGCTATACTACCACAGGAAGCCAGATCTAGTCAGTTTAGATTTGATCAGCTGCTATGATGAAGGAGACGATAAATTTAAGCTTGGGAATAAATTTGTTGGATTCACTCCAAATGACGTGAAAATTATAGTTGGGATAGTGTCAAGAACAACATATTTGGATATTTTATCAAAATCAAGAGGGAGTTTGGCCACATGTTCTCTAACAACACGAAGATTTTCAGATGTTAAAAGTAGAACAAAAACATCCAAGCTTACAGATGTAATCAGAGGAATAGGTAACAGCGAGGAAGATGATTGTTTGGAGGATTTTGTAAAGCTGATGACAGTTTATTCCATGGCAACATTATTTTTTGCTTCATCGGGTGACATTATACCACACTCATTTTTTCAATATGCGGATGATATTGAAAAAATAAAGAGCTATAATTGGGTAGGAGCGATTCATGAAAAGTTGATGAATTCGATCAGGAAAAATTTTAGGACTCCCCATCTAGTCTCTGGATGTGTCGCTGCACTATCTGTAAGTGTGTCTGTTTTCATTTGCTATTCACATAGCTATATTTATATAATATATCATATATTGAAAAACACTTTTATGTTATTTATTTGTGTTCTAGTATTGGTTCTATGAGCATACCAGAGGACTTCCAGATAGGAGGATTCTTCCTAGATTTATGAAGTGGGAATTGCCCTTAAAGCTTGACAATTTCAAGGCAAAGTATATTGATCGATTGGGTGGTAATGATGTAAGTTGTTTATATTACGGTTACAATTGTTGTTGTTAAGTTTACAGTTGTTTTCAGCATCATATTAAGTATACTTATATGATTTTTCTTTTTTGATAAATAGATTCTTGAGAAAGAATTGGTTTTAACCAATGATGAAAATCAAATGTTTACAAGTTGTGAATTGACTGAAGAAGAGGATGTGAATAAGGAAGTGAGTAGAAATGAAGAAGGTCTGTCAAATCAAACCATTCCATCTCAAGAGTCAGCAAGAACTGTGAGTGATTTAATTTTTTCATGACATTGCTTTTACAAAGTTTTTTACACAACTGTGCTCTTAAGTTCACAGTTGTTTTAAGAATATTAAGTTTTAGAATCAATTCTAATCAGTGAATGTCTTCAATTTTCTTAAGTTCACAGTTGTTTCCTTAAGTTCACAGTTGTTTCCTTAAGTTCATAGTTATTTTTATTAAGTTCACAAAAGTTTATGTTAAGTTCACAATTGTTTTCTTAAGTTCATAGTTGTTTTTATTAAGTTCACAGTTGTTTATGTTAAGTTCACAGTTGTTTTCTTAAGAACTGTGAACTTAAATTAATGACGCTAACAATACTTTAACTAATTTTAACCTTTTTTAAATAGGTTTTTTCAGAAGATGTGATTTTAACTGATGAAAAAGAAACAACTGAAAAAGAAGACGGTCAACCAAAGGAAACTGTTATTTCCCAAGACTCTGAAAACAATGTGAGTGATTGGAATTTTTTACATACGTCTGACTTCACTGGACCCAAGGAAGCTAAAAAGAATCCAAATGAACCATCAAGCATGGAAAAAAGATACCAATGTGAGATCAATGATCTCAAAAGTGAAAAGAAAAAGCTGATTGCTAATAATGAGAGCTTCTAAGAAAATACAATGATTTGATAGCCACAAGTGATGTTGAGATTGAAAAGCTTCTAAGGGAATTGAAGGAAGCTAATATGAGAATTGAAGAATTATAGAAATTGATGAAAGAAAACCAACCAAAAGAAGAGGAAAGAGAAAATGAAATCATTTGTTTAAAGATTGATTATGAAAATGAGTTGACCACAACGAAGAACAATATCTCACTCAACAATGATGAGAGATTAAAGTCTGCTCATGAAGAATTGAATGTTGTGAAAAAATTGTTGAAAGAATTCGAAATTTCAAAGATTGATGAGATAAAAAAATGGAGAATTCACATGCTACTGAGAAGAAGAAGTTTGAAGAAGAGATGGAGAAACTGAGAAAGGAGAAGGTTAACGCAGAAACTGAAATCGAGGAGATGCGCTCAATGATAAAAAGTGTGAAGGAAAGAACAAGAAAAAAGGTTGTTGATGATGCCTTTGAATTTCAGATACCAATTCGTCAACCAAAGAGGTTGAAAGTTGAAGATAAGAGCAAGAAAGCAGAAGAAAAACAACAAGAAAAAGTTGTTGATGCTAAGGATGCTCACCCTTCTTTTAATAGACTTTTCAGTCTGATAACCAAACATATTGCTAAAGAAACAATCCACCAATACAATACGATGTTGGCATTTCAAGGTTTTAAGTAAGTAGTCATTTATCCTTTTTAATAACATTTTACCTAATAATTATGTTGAGACTCATATATTTATATAATATATATATGTATAAAATAATTATGTTGCAGAGGGAGTGCATGGGCAAAAGAATTTGTTTATGTCAGTATTGAGCATTTATATGAGATAGCACATGACAAGGCATCCGAGGACGCAATACGTTGATTATTTGTTTGTTTTTAAGTTCACAGTTGTTTTTGTTGAGTTCTCAGTTATTTAACAATAACTAATTTTTTTGACAGGTGATTGATGAATATTTGTCAATATTGGTTGAGAAGTACAAAGCAATTATGGATAATTCCTCACCATTCAACAAATCAGTAGGAGTAATTACAACAAATGCATCGGTATAAATAAATGCATATGAGTATTATTTTTGTATATATGATTTTTTTCTTTTCTTTTAGTCTAGTGAAATATATTAAGAGTTATATTCTACTTTGCAGACCTATCTGAGAAATGAATGGTCCAAAAACGCTGTCAAGGAACAAATTGATGGACCTTTCAAGTAATTTTGCAAAGACAGAAAAAGGTTCATCTTAATTCCAATTCACATAGATCAGGCTGAAAATCGTACAGAGCATTGGACATTGTTGGTGTTTGATACAGAAGACGGAGAGTACAGGTTCTTTAACACATTGGGCCCTAAGAAAGGTCGCCCCGACAAATATTAATTTGCTGCTAGACAAATGATAAATGGATTACTACAATATTATTTTAAGTATTATTTTTTTCCAATAACATAAATACTAGACTAACTATGCTTTAATGTTTTTGTTTCTTTTCTTTTTATTTTTTTCAGTTTGAACATACAAAGGTGTAAGTGCTCCAATTTGAGCTTGTTAGAATTTTCGTTAGAAAATTAACGAAAGTTATAACATTTCTAACAATTCCTAACAATCCTAACATTTCTAACAAAGTGAGGGCAAAATGGGCATTGCTATTTAAAGATAAACCTTCAAAGGAATCTTAAAAAGCAAAAGAATTAAGAAAATCCCGAAACAGCAAGTTGAAAAACATTTTCTGCTGATATTTTTGAATTTTATTCCTTGTGTCCAAAGCCTGGAGCTGCATTTAATGAACAGTGCACGCCACCAATCCCATCCGCGCGGACATCTTTGTAAAATTCAGAGGGCTATAAATTGAGCCCTCCAGTCACAAAAATAAGGAGCCACAACACAATTTGCACTGAACCTCTGGCGAAATATAGAGAGAAAACAGTGAGAATTCACTTGAATTGTCACCATTTTCTCTTGAATCTTTCCCAACTCACACTCACTCTCAAATTCAAACCCTAAACACATTCAAGTCTTGAACCCATTCAAACACAAACTCAAGGAAGATAGGTATAACCTCCCTCTTCTTACCCTAAATCTCTCATCCATGCATGCATCTTCAAACTACAAAATGTAGTTCATTCTTCTTCTTGTCTTAAGATCCAAGAAGATCACCATGGAAGTCCATCTCCATGGATGATCTTCTACAAGGATCAACATTTTATTTAATGTGTTCTTGTTTTCTTGCAAATGCATTTTCAAAACCCTAAAAACCATTTTCAAGCATCAAATCTCATTTTCAAAGGATAAAATTCCCCTTCCCAAGCAAATGAAGTGCTTAGTCCTAATGTACCCCAAGGATGGTTTGGTATAGTTGATTCACCACTAAAATGTCAAGTGATCACTAACCAAAACCTAGGGAAATGGGGACAATCATGGATGCAAAACCCCCCTTAAAATCATATTTTCTTTCTTGAGAAGTTGCTGTCCAGTAGCAATTTCCTCAGACCTCAGTCCATGGTCTAATTTTTTGGACACAGATAAATGTGGAATTTGGTGTTGACTACAAAACACTTTTTGTAGCCAACATCCATATCTTTCCATAAATATTTTTACTTTATTTTTTGGGTGAGTAAAACTCCTTTTTTCAAATTTTCTTTCAGAGGCTAGTTCATCAGCTTCTGGGAATCCAGATCTCATATCTGAGGTTTCCAGAAGGTTTTGACCCCTCAAATCTTCTCCAAAATGGAAAATTCCTTAGCACAAATCTTATTTAAGGTGTCTGGAACAACTTTTATTCTCTGAGTTTATCCAGATTATGAAGTTTTAAGACCCTTGAATCCATTTCAAAATCAAAGGTCCACTGCCTTTTTCATTCTGGCAGAAGTGGCTCTCAACTTCAAAAGGTCTTTTGAGTACCAAATCTCAATCCAAAAATCTTCCAAAAAATCATGGGATCAGTTTAAAGTCTTAAAAGAATATCCCAATTTTTACTTTTCTGAGTTTCAAATTATTTTGGCCAAAACACACACACACACACACACACACACACACACACAAATGATTTTCAGCTTGGAAGACTCGTTTTACGAGGCATTCCGGGTGCACACTAACGTCCTTCCCGGCGTGTAACATGACCTCCGAACCCAAATTTCTGATCTCGGGCTTTTTTCAAAGTTTTGGCCCTTAAAACAAAAATGGCGTGGCGACTCCGTTCTTTTTCCCGGGTTTTATTTGGTTTTTTTCAAAGAAATGCGAAAAATCAAATTTTTTCCCGCGAAATGGCGACACATCATCACAAAAGGCATTGATCATATCAAATCATGATAGTCCTGAATATGAAGATTTTGTTACTATCAAAGAATGTCCTCAGCAGCCTGCATCAAGTGTTGATTGTGGAGTTATGGTTTTGATGATGATCGAGCAAATGTTGAAGAAGGAACAATTGATAAAAAGATTTCCAAGACAGCAGTCCAACAATTTAGGACTCAAATATTTAAAGACTTTCTGAATGATGTTTACATAACAAGCATAGAGTTGGGGGATCTGGATGACATACCAGATGATGTTCCAATTAGTCCTTTAAAATAGGTAGCAAACATTTGGGTCTCAGTTTAATTCATGGAAAGGATATGTATTTTTGTGCTAAACATTTTAGCTTTATGAACAGGTACAAATTAGTTTCAGGGTAAATTTCTACTAAGTTCAGAACAAGTACATTCATTTTGGTATTATCCTATTAAAGAAGATATCATGTATTCTAAATGTATTATTTTTCTATTTTTTTGTGTTTTCTGAATGTTTTGCAATGTGAAACAATAAGTTCAGAAAACAACTGTGAACTTAAGAAAAAAAGAGCATTTCTGAATCGTAAGTTCAGAAAACAACTGTGAACTTACGAAAAACAACTGTGAACTTAATAAAAAATGAGCATCTCTAAATCGTAAGTTCAGAAAACAAATGTGAACTTAAGAAAAACAACTGTGAACTTAATAAAAAATGAGCATCTCTGAATCATAAGTTCAGAAAACAACTATGAACTTAAGAAAAACAACTATGAATTTAATAAAAAATGAGCATCTCTGAATCATAAGTTCAAAAAACAACAGTGAACTTAAGAAAAACAACTGTGAACTTAAGTTCACTAATGTTTAAAACTGCATTAAATGTTCTCATATTAAATTGTAAAAAACAAATATGAATCGCCAAAACAATGATCAATGTTTAAGAATCTAAAAATACCATCAAATTATTACATAGGCTCCTTGCAAGATTTTCTATTATGATTTCCTATGTTACTACAACGGCCACATTTCATTTTACGTTTAAAGCACTCTCCTCTTGAAGGGATTCGAAGCATCTTTGGTCTTCCTGGTGGACGCTTTGCTATTGGAGGAAGTATTAGAGGATCTTCTAAAACCACTGCCATTGATTCATCTCCAAATAAATCATAAGTCTGAATAGCATGAGCATAACAATTCTTATAGGCACTGCTATGAAAATATGTCTCAATGTAATGATAAGGAGTTTCTGTGCATTTGGACAGGACAGCAACATCATGAACACATGGGAACCCTTCATGCTGCCACTTTCAACAAGAACATGTGAATTTTTCAATCTTCACAACCATGGATGGAACTGAATGGACTTCAAATATCTTATCGGTTGAAGAATGTATTGTCCATGACCTACACATCTCCAGATTATCCCTATACCTTTTCTCCATGATTGGACATAAAATAGTATTCAACTTTAATGAATCTTCTCTACGCTTGGACATCTGCATCATCAAATTAAGCCTGATTTGATTAATTAATTCTTTAACTGGGAGTCCACGAGCTTCTCTAAACTGAGAATTGAATGATTCCGCTGCGTTTGAAGACATCTCACCATAATGTTTGCCTTCAAAGTTTGCATTTGCATAATTAACTGGTGGAAGGTTAGCAAGAAATTCACGGACCTTGGGGCCACCTTCATTCCTCATTTCTTCAATCAAAGTATGAAAAATTTCCTTTGTTGGAGCTGCAGACTAAAAGAGTTTATGAACCATTTTTTGTCGCAAATTTATAGAACATCCCTTCATTTTATCCCTCAAATTATTTCTCAAATGACATAGGCAAAATGAATGATAGCTCTGAGGCATAACAACCTTCACTAAAGAAATAATCCCTTGGTGACGATCGAAAACAAATGTAATTCTAATATCTCTTATAAGAGGTTCCAATTGTTGAAGGAACCATGTCCAATTAGCAATATCTTCCGAAGAAACAATAGAAAAAGCGATATTGAAAAGACCTATAAATGACAAGAATAAAGATAATAATATAAGTAATATAAAACAACTGTGTACTTCTATAAATAACAGTGAACTGAATGCAATTTTGAGTAAAGCTAGCACATGTCGGTTAAATTGTTACCAGAGTTTTCACCTTTGGCTGTTGCTGCCAACATTGTACCCTTGTACTTTCCGTTCAAATGAGTCCCATCGAAAAACAACACAGGCCGACATGAACGAAAACCTTTTACACAAGCCCCAAACGACACAAAACACCTCTTGAAGTGAAAGGACGATGGGTCAACATCAAGAATAAAGTGGCTAGTAGAATCCAACTGTTTCATCTTTAAAAAGTATGGTCTAAGCTTATCGTAAGACAATTCTGCTTCACCAAACACAATGTCCTTCGCCTTTTCAACAACCCTCCAAGAAATTTTATAAGTGATGTCAAATCCATAATCTACCTTCAACAATTTCACAACATCAGAAGGACCTATCGAAGGTTTAGAACGAATATCATCAACAATAATATCGCAAAGAACATCAGAGGTAATCTTTGTACAACGTCCAGAATTGAAGACATGCTCACAAGTATGATTTTAATCAAAAGTCCATTTATAATAAAAGCCATTGGAAGCTTCAACATATGCATGAATCCTCCACGGACAACCTCTTAAATCTTTGTGTACACATTTGGCAGTAATATGCTCACTATCATTTTTCAAATAAACAAAGTCAAAACCAACAGCTGCAGCATACTTACACAACTTGTTTCTGAACTTACTAATTCCACCTTCAAATCCATGCCCAATACCCTCTATACCATTAACCCACTTTGCACTTTTCAATTCCTTATTTGGATGACGGAAAAAACTAACAGTCAATTCATGAGTACTACATATACTTGAGACATTAGATGAGGACGAGTCATTGTAATCCAATGTAAGAGTTTGTGTCAAATGAATTTCAATACACTCAATAGAACTACGACCTAAAATAATTCTCATATTCGTAAAATCATCCTCATTATGTAATAGAAAAGTAGAATTCCCAAGTAAAGGATAAGAAAAATGCATAAATTCCTTCTTCAAACCCTCCCATCTATTGCAAGCAAAATCAACCAATGCATTGAAAGATGAAAGCTTACTAAATCTTTCAATTGCTGTAAAATCCCCATATTTCAACAAAACCATCATACAAGAATTCATATTTTGAAGATTGATTAATCTGCAACATATAAGAAAAAATGAAACAAAATTAAAATAACTGTCAACATAGCTAATACAATCAACAAAACAACTGTGAACTAACAGACAACTGTCAAAATAGGTCGAATCATGTTCTAGTACAACTAACAGACAACTGTGAACTTAAAATATACAAATAAGCCAAATATTTTGTTGCAATTACAATAAAAAAATATTTAAATTCGTGAATTAGCTACAATGCTCATAATAAACAAACAACTAAACATAAACAAAATCTGAATCTGAGATTATGAACAATTCGAATTGAAATCATATTCACGAATCATCAACGATGCTCGTATAAAGCAATTCAGTTCACCAATCATCAAAAATTCAAATTCAAACATATAAAAAAAATCAAAATCTAAAATCAAAGCATCAACAAGATTGCAAATCACAAAGCAATCGACTTTTAAATTGATCACAATCAAGCAATTAAGCAAAATTGAACTCACCGAATTGAACGGGTTTCAAAATCGCCTTATCGCTCTCTCTCTCTCTCTCTCTCTCTCTCTCTCTCTCTCTCTCTCTCTCTCTCTCTCTCTCTCTCCCCCTCTCTCCGCTGCTCCCGACGTGAAAAGTGACACGTCAAAGCCTAGGCGAGAAAAAAGAGATATTTATATAAGGGTAGATTCGTAATTATAAAAACTCATTAAACTAGGCGAGGGATCTGGTGGATTATCGATTTCTAAAGTGGATTAGTTAGTTAAATTTGAAATTTCAGTAGCCTAATTGATCAATTGACTTAGGGTGAAGGACCCATCAGTAATTTTCCCATTCATTTTTTTTTCTTTTCTCTTTTGGGTAAATCGGAGTCCTCATAGACCCGGCATTCATTAATTAAAGAAGTTGTCGTCAGAGGGGGGGGGGACTTGACTTTCTTGATAATTCTTATATAGCCTTTAAACTTTCTTGAGTATTTTAAGTGACCCTCCCCTATATTTGAAATTGTCTCACTCAAAATTTGTAATCAACCCCCTAAATTTTTAGATTCCTATTTTTTTGGATTATAAAATTTATTATTCTTATAAATGAATGTCAATTTTTCAAAAAAAAAAAAATTGTCCCTATATAAATGTCTAAATTTATTATATTTCTAAATAATTTTTAACTTTTACTTTTCATATTCCAATATATACTTGAAAATAAAAATCAATAAGATTGGTTATAAGTATATTTACCACTTTCTCATGAATTTATCTTGAATCGAGATCTTTTAGCTCAACTTTTTCCCAGTGTTACTGAGGGAGTCTTGTGGTCTTTCTGCCAACTCCTCTTAAACCAATCTATGAAAGACTCTCATCCAACTTCCTCGCTTCTAAATCGAAAGTAGCTATTTTCATATCTGAAGGAGCATGTCGACATTTGTCTTAGAGTTTGATCATCAAACTTATTTAGCTTAAGAATCAAGTATCTGGTACAACC
Source organism: Adenophora triphylla var. japonica (assembly GCA_022495995.1). Lineage (NCBI taxonomy): Eukaryota > Viridiplantae > Streptophyta > Magnoliopsida > Asterales > Campanulaceae > Adenophora > Adenophora triphylla. The sequence continues at coordinate 76,147 of JAFEMH010002937.1, read as the reverse complement.
TCTTCCGCTGCGGGACCTAGTGCACTTCCAAGAAATGAAGGCAAAGGCCCCCCGAGCCCAAGGTTACCGGGGATCTTGGAGGGGCTTCCACGTCTTTCGTCCTTCTGATAGCATAGTCTATCTAGTCTTTCGGTTTGCTCAAAAGCCTTCTGAGACTCAGTTATTTGTTAAAGAAATTCTAGAGCCAGGGACCTAATGAGAAACAATCTAATGACCTAGATTTTAGAAAAAAAGAAACAAAATTTATGTTAAATGAGAAAATTCCGCCTATTATTTTGTCTTTCATTTAATGTCATTTTTTTTCGTTCGTCGAGATTTGACTCCGAAGTCAAGGTCGGTCTTCTGCTTGTTGAACTCATCTGTCTTTCCCCAGAGGCTCCTGAATACACTGTCCCGGCTTTTTGGATATTTTCGGGGTGATTGAAAAGTTGTAAGTGTTAGATGTAAAAAATACACATATTTTTAGATCTAGGATTTACATCGAAACCATATAATATGGTCAAGATAATACGGTGAATAGGGAATTTCTTAGTATTTAGATTCTATTTTTATTTAGTTAGGGATTTTCTTGCAAATCGACCTCAGACCGTCGACCTGAGAAATCAACCGAGACCCCGTTAGTAGCGGCAAGCGAGAGCGGATTGGGGCTTTGAAGCGGATCAATATCTATCCCAGATATTGCTTTTAGCTCGCACTTTTCAGAGACATGAGAATTTTTTCTGTACTTAGGAATCACAGCTTAGGCTAATAGATAAGAACTATTCATATTTAAAACTAATTTTTCGTAAAAGTCAATTTTCTAATAATGTATCATAATATAAAAATTAAAATTAAAAACAAATAAAGCATAATTTATCCACTAAAATTTTGAAACATGTCTTTATTTTGTGTGAGATTGTCAAGCTCCTTACTTTGATTGATTTTATGTTTTTTTTAGCATACTCCTCTCTTACGAATATAATTTAATTTTTTTAGTAATCAATTTGATAGAATTTCGAACAAAGATTTAAAGGAGATAAATTATCTAAATAAAATTAATTATAAATATGTTCTTGCTACACTATTAATTAAGAAAAACGACTACAAAAAATGAAAAACGGTCATTACGTGTCGCAGCGACAACGGTTGATAATAGCTATTCGACAACGGTTGATAATAGCTATTATTAAACTCTTCAAATGCCACTATGCAACAGATTGTGAGCCTTTTTGGCTTATTGATCGTTTAAGAATTTACCTATTTTAGACATTTTACTACGATTTAAATACATGACTATGAAAAAATAGGTTATATTTATCATGCTAAATTTTGTATAACTCATTGATATTATCATGAAAAAATATAGTTGGGCCTGCACAGATTACATGAGGCCCAATACCTCAAGAATGAATTAAGTACCAAGAAGATAGGCCCAAATATAGGTCAAAATGGGACATGGCGACTTTACTTGTATATTGGCGGGAAACAGGATCCAGCAATAAGCCCATTAGGACCCATCTCCAGAGAATAACAATGTAATTTCAAGTAAAGGTCTAGCATGACTTGATTCAAACCGGCGACAACAATAGAGGTTGCCACCCTTGCAAGAATGTCGCCCATAGGCGATATATGACTCAACAACAATATTTTCGAAGCAGCCAAATACGTTATATTTAGGCACACAAAATCTGTTACAAATGATGAACTACATGTTAGAAAAAGGGTAGCGTCTCCACTAAATTTGAGTGCTCATGCTCATCTGATAGAAAGACGACACGTGGCAAAAGGCATGTGACTTGCACATGACAAGAGGAAGTATATAAATAACACCAGAAATAAGAATGGGTAAGTCTCAAGTACATTTTCACAGTGTTTTCTGAAGTTTCCATTGTACTCTTTCTTCCTCACCTGAACAAGTACTTATTCTCACGCCGGATGGGCTTTGCCGGAGACGCCCCCGGCCTAATATACGTGTATTCTGTGTGTAGGAGATCACGGAGAAGGAGGCGGAGTATTCACAGCTGGACTACTCACTTTGGGCCTGAGCAACCATTTTCGTGTCCGCAGTGAAGCTTATCTGCCTGTTGGATCAGGTCTGGAAGGTGGTGTGCAGTCAACTGAGACAGGGTCCACAGTGCGAAGGAGGATAGAGCGAGAAGATAGGAAGCACTATGATGGGAGAGGGGTGAGATGTGGCAGGCAAGAGCCTTTTCCCCTCACATAAGCTGAAGTTAGGCGAGAACGTGACATGCCGCCACCGAAGGACCGGCCTAGGATGGAAAGGAGGGAAGTTACGAAGGCGAGATCCGAATGAGTAGTAGGGAAAAGGAGGTCTCAGGAAATTGTCGAAGATGGAAAAAGGAGAAAAGTGTATTATCAATCAGCCAATTTGCGAGATTCATCTTATTACTATGAATATGAATATGAATATGATGGTGATGAGATAGATACTGGGTCTACCATGGATAAGACATATAGGCCAAGTCGCTCAAGGCACTCAGAATGGAAATCGCGAGATTCTGAAAGATCTTGTAGGGACAAGGAGTCAAGGCGATATGAAAAAGTTGAGAAAAAGAAGGAGGACCATTGGAAGAAAGAAATGGCAAAGAGGATTAAGTAATTAGAGGCGGGAAATAAAATAGAGGAAGATAAGGACTCTTACTTGGCGCCTTTTGTGAAGGAGATTCAGAATGCTGATACAGATCCAACTTTTTGCATGACATCATTATCTGAATACTCAGGAAGTACAAGAGCGAGAACCCATGTTGGTGGATTTTAGGTGACAATGTCTATGCTCACCAAAAATGAGGCGATATTATGCAGGGCGTTGGCTAGTACCTTGACTGATCACGCTCTGGAGTATTTTTTTCACACAGCCCGCAGAGTCAATTACGGGGTATCAAGACTTTAAAAGGAAATTTTTTGCGAGATTCAGTGCCTCTGGAGCACAGCCAGTGAGAAAGCAAGAGCTATGCGGAATTAGGCAGAAACTTGGTGAGGGGATAGCCAGATATACAGAGAGATTTATGAAGGTGGCCAATCAGATCTCAGACATAGAGTAGAGTAACATCATCATGCTTTACAACGCAAGTTTATTACCTGGCCATTTCAAGCGAGAATTAGGAATGAGGTTGCCAAAAACCGCCGGCGAGTTATATAAGCGGGTTAGAGGATATTGTGGAGGAGATAACAATGATGATGTCCCAATGGTTCCCACATCAACTTCTACGGCGAGAAAAAGTGTGAAGGAGAGGATTGAGTATGTGAAGGAAGAAAAAGAGGGACACAGAGGAGGTCATAGCGGTGGCCAAGGTGGAAGAGGAGGTGGCCGCGGAGGAGGTCGCGGGCCAATGAAGATATTGAAATTTGCTAAGTTAAACACCAAGCCTAGCGAGATATTGAAGATGGTACATTTATCGGCAGCTTTTCCAATGCCAGAATCAGGAGCAGCACTCAGAGATCAAAATAGCTTTTGTGAATATCATCAGGCAAAGGGGCATGCAACAGACGATTGTTACAATTTGAAGAGAGTGATTCAGATGAAAATTGATGATGGAGAACTGGGAGAGTATGTTGAGAAAGAAGGAGGACAGGTGGCGCGAGATGAAAGAAATTTGATTGACGTTATCCAAGATCCAACCCCAAGTATCTCTTAACTCGACAATCAAATCATGACCTTGTCGCACAGTTTTAACGTGCCGGAGTACCCGCCTAATGAGGATAGGGTAATAAGTTTTTCAAGGAGGGAGTTGGCAGTAACGGCTAGCCATGGAAGCCAGTCAGTAGTAATCACAATTTATCCAGGAAACAACATTCTGCAGCGGGTGTTGGTAGAATCTACGGCAAGCCGCAACATATTGTATTACGATGCTTTTAAAAGGATAAATTACAATAAGGCAAACTTGGTCCCTACAATGGTTTCCTGGAAGCTTTCACAAACCACACTTTGAGGGTAAAGGGGATAATTGCTTTAGTTGTGGAGATTGGGGAAGGGAGATTTGCCAGAACTCGCACAGTGGAATTTATGGTGATCGATTTAGTTTATCCCTACAACTGCATGAATGGGGATTCCATTCATGCAGAGCTTTGAGATATGTCGTATCTATTCCCCATCAAAGGGTAAAGTACCCTACCCCCAACGGCATTGGATGTTTGAAAAGTGAGGCAATCACGGTTATTAGAAAGAAGAGAGAGATGCAGAAATGGAAGGCGGCAAGTAACAGTTCTTTGACAACCAAAACAACAGCTCACCCATTGCACATTAAAATGATTGCCGCTTTGGAGGAGGAAATGGATTGGGAGGAGACGGAAAGTATGAGAGATAATACGGCAATCATAGCAGTGGCGACAACAAGAAAGTCAGAAGGCAAAAAATGGAAATAGATAATGTACAAGAAACGGAAGAGATGATTAAGCAAGTGGAGCAAGAAGTGGCTAGCGAGATAAATTTGTCAACGGAAGAGATGGAAGAGCCTAGAATAGAGGAAATTGGAGAGTGTGAGGAAATTGAAGTGGAGACTATGGATGGGCAACCCATAGAAAAAGTGTTGCCAAAAAATGATGAGGAGGTTCTCGTCAATGGCAAGAAAAGAAAGAGAATTGAAGTTGATACTTTGCATGTGAGAGATGAGCCAGATATTCAGGCTTTGGAGGAATTGGAGGAAGTGGAGATTAATGATTGTTTCACTGAACAAAATATCAAAATTAGGAAACAATTGTCAAAGGGGAAGCGAGAAGAGTTGATTGCTTTTCTAAAGCAAAGTTTAGACGTATTTGCTTGGCAACCTGAAGACATGAGAGGAGTATATCAGAAGGTCGCCATGCATTGTCTAAACGTGGATCCAAATGTAGAACCATTCAAACAGAACGTTAGATATTTTTCAGCGGAAAAAGAAAAGGCGGTTCTGGAAGAAGTTGAATAATTATTAAAGGCAGGAATCATAGAGAAAATTCAATACCCAATTTGGTTGGCTTGCCCAGTAATGGTGTTAAAAGCAAACAAGAAATTGAGGATGTGCATAGATTTCACAGATCTAAATTCGGCATGCCCCAAGGATTGTTATCCTTTGCTGAGATTGATAAACTGGTGGACTCCATCACCGGGCATAAGGTGTTTAGCTTCATTGACGCCTATTCAGGCTATCATCAGATAAAAATGGTGACGAAATATAAGGCAAAAATTGCCTTCAGAACGCCAAAGGGAAACTTTTACTAAAAAATGATATCGTTTAGGTTGAATAACGCTGGAGCGACATACCAGCGTATGGTCAATGAAGTCTTTAAGTCGCAGATTAGGGGAAATGTGGAAGCTTACATTGATGATGTGGTGATTAAGACGAAGGAGGGCGACCACCTTGAAGATCTCGCCGATACTTTCAGCAGCTTGAGAAAGAATTCGAAGACATTAAATCCCAGCAAGTGTACTTTTGGGATCACAGCCGAAAATTTTTTGAGCTTTCTTGTTGTCAGTGTAATGCCATAGGCGTTTAGTTATGTTTGACTTATAACTTAATACCGTTATGTAATCGTCTTTACCATTTATTATAGAGTATGTTTATTTGGTTTATTATATGTTTTGCATGTTTATTATAATAACTTGCGTCCCTAGTTATTGTGAATAACTAGTATAAGTTGGTAATGGATAATCATAGAGATGATTATATGCATGAGATGCACATTACACTTATGGGTACTTGTTAGAGAACAAGGTACTGGACATGACCTACAGATGAGATTTATGATATGGTCTATAGTCATATATGTCATGATTAAATCTCATGATAGTCGTGTCATTAGAATCCTTTATACCTGAGATTATCATCGTCTTCCACATGATAAACATTGTGTTTGATGTAGTCTAACACTATCTTTAATAGGATAGTAATAAGGGCTATGTTGGCACGATTGGATTCTTGTAGGAAAGAATGATAAGTCAAGATGGGATTTATCCCTCTCATTGAGAGAGATGTTTTGCTTGGGCCCCTCGATGAATTGTGTTGATGAAATGTGTGGCCACACTCAAGAGATTTGATAGAGATCAAATGCACTTGAATTATCAACATATTCGAAATTGAGAAAGCATTGAACAATATGAGTTGACGTGGACCATGACTCATGTTCAATATGGCATCGTGGACAAAGGGATTGTGACATTGATCTATCAAGGAATCAAGCTTTGATGTTATATTTAATTGGGTGGACATAATGACTTGCTAGAGATCACTTATGTCTTGTGAGGTTGATGCTTCAACTCACTACCAACATAAAATATAATTCCTAAAGGATGACACACAAAGAACGAATTGAAAAATGGCTTAAATGTGAAATCTGGGGTCAGGGGATGACTCGTCCCCAAATGCACTCACTATTCCCCATAAGGGGGACGAGTGTATCAGGATGCTTGGATTGGACCGTAGCATTGTATCGCGTGGGACATGCCAGTCTCGCGCGGGACAAGGCTTCTGTTCAGCTCCGGTTTTTTACCGTAGCGTTGTATCGCGCGGGACACGCCAGTCTCGCGCAGGACAAGACTCCTGTTCAGCTCCGATTTTGGCTAGGAAAAGGGCTCTTATCCCTAAGGGTTAGGGATTTTTATAATGATTAAATAGAACTCTTTTGCCTCAGCCATGAGAGACTATTTTAGAGTTTTGGAAACACTAAAATATTGATTTTGATTGAGAATCAAAGATCAAAAATACCCCAAGTCAATTTCATAAATAGCCATTGATTGTTGAATATTGATTCAACAATCGGGATCATCTAGCAATCCTACAAGATACAAGATCTTGGTTCGTTCGCGTGTGGATTACTGATAGAGGGTGATTGCTTTATCACTAAAAGCTTGAAGACTTACAATCGTTGATTCATCACAAGGCTTAGAACAAGGAAAAAGATCAAAGGTTCGACAACGGTTCAAATTTTGAATCTAAGATTCGATTTCGAACAACAAAATCGTTGTTAAGGTATGTAAATCAATTTCATAAGATTTTATCTATTCATGTTAGACAAATTCAAGGCTAGGGTTTTGTTGTTTTATAAAGTTCTTCCGCTGCGTTTGTAACCCCAATCCAGAAAAGAATTTATCTATTCATGTTAGACGGATTCAAGGCTAGCGGCCAATCAAGAAAAAAATACAGGCTTTGCTTGACATGTCGCCGCCGAAAACAATCCGTGAGATTCAATGCTTGAATGGAAGAGTCATTGCCTTGGGGCGTTTTATATCCAAATTAGCTGAAAGGTGTTTACCCTTTTTCAAGGTCTTGAAGGGAGGACAAAAATTCTTATGGAGTGAGGAATGTAATGAGGCATTTGAACAGATGAAGAGTTATCTTGGGAAGCCGCCATTATTGTGTAGTCTAGTTGAGGGAGATGAGCTGTTTGTATACTTGGCGGCATCTGATTATGGAGTAGTCGCAGTTTTAGTAAAGGAGGAGGGAAATGTTCAGAGGCCAGTATATTATGTATCTAAAGCATTGAGTGAGGTGGAGGCGAGATACTTCAATGCGGAGAAATTGGCGTACGCCCTGGTGATTGCCGCCAGAAAGTTAAGGGCCTATTTCACAGCACATACAATAACATTTTTAACCGATGCACCACTGAGAAAGATTCTCCAACAACCATATACAGCGGGAAGGCTATTGAAATGGTCCATTGGATTAACAGAATTTGATATCAAGTATGAATCCGGCAAAGCGATAAAAGCGCAGGCATTGGAAGACTTTATTGTTGAGACTTCGTTTACAAAGTCGCAGGCGAAACTGGCAGAGGAGGCAACCAAAGGAAAGGTCCCTAAGAAAGTGGTTTCCAGTTTGATTGAAGCGAAGGAGAGACCGCCTAATTGTTGGAGCCTCCATGTTGATGGGTCTTCAGCAAAGGATAAGGGAGGGGCGGGAATCATGCTGGTATCTCCAGAAGAAGATTGCAAGTATGAAAAGGCCCTGAGATTCAAGTTTCCCTATTCAAATTATCAAGCAGAGTATGAATCTTTGATCGCGGGAATCGAGTTGGCTAGGGACATAGGCCTCACAAAGATTATTATTCATTCAGACTCCCAGTGAATTGTGAATCAAGTAAAAGGGGAATACGGAGTACTTCATCCAGTTTTAGTCAAATACTACAACATGGCCAAAAGCATTTTAAATAATTTTGAATTTTGGGAGTTGGTACAGATTGATAGATCAGAAAATGCAAGGGCTGATACATTTAGCAAGGCCGCGGGAAGCGACTTCCAGAACCTGTCGAAAGAAGTGGTGGTAGAATTTGTGGAAATGACGGCAGTCAATAGACCAATTATCATGGAGATAAAGGAGACAGAGAAAAGTTGGGTAAGCGAGATGAGGAAACTCCTAGAAAAAGGGGAATTGTCGCCTGATGAATACAAAGCCAAGTTGATCAAGAAAACCTCGCCAAGGTTTACTGTTCAAGATGGAATCCTTTATTGAAGGTCATTTTCCAAACCATTGATGGGATGCATTGAGCCCAGCTTGGTGGATAAGGTTTCGTATGAGATTCATTAAGGTGTTTGTGTAGGACACCCAGGGGAAAGAACCTTAGCAGATAAAATCATGTTTCATGGATATTATTGGCCAATGCTAAGGCGAGATGCAGAAGATTATGTGAGAAAACGCGACAAGTGTTAGAGGCATTCAAATATCCTCACCCCCAATAGTGGCGACATGGCCTTTCGACATGTGGAGAATTGACTTGATTGGACCTTTTCCCAATGCCTGAGGTGGATGTCAGTATGTGGTGGTTGCAGTTGATAACTTTACGAAGTGGACAGAGGCTAAGGCATTAGCAATAATCACGGAAGAAAATGTGATCAAGTTTGTCCAGGAAAATATATGGTGTAGGTATGGGCTTCCAAGGGCAATCATCTTAGATCATGGGACTCAGTTTGGGAAGCAATTTTCGGCAAAATGTGCAAGATTGAGTGTCAAACACCGGAAGTCAACAGTTTACAGGCAACAGTGCAATGGGCAGGCAGAGGCAGCAAACAAACAGATAATTGCCGCATTAAGAAAGAATCTGGATGAAAGGGGTGGAGCAAGGCTAGATGAATTGTCGAATGCTTTCTGGTATGTAAGAACAACTGTGAAGGGTTCAACTGGAGAAACATCATTTGCACTCACTTATGGGTCAGAAGCAATGGCCCCGACAGAAATGGCCTTACCTACTTACAGAGTTACTTACTATGATGAAGTCAGAAATGAATAAAGGTGTTGCAATGATCTTGATCTCTGTGATGAGAAGAGAATGACAGCGAGAATGAGGATGATCAATTACAAGCAAAAAATGAAGGTGCAGCATGATAAAAGGGTTAATAAGAGATCGTACAGTGTGGGAGATTGGGTCCTAAGGAACATGGAGGCAACTGGACCAAAGCATGGATTCTCTAAGCTTGACGAAAAAGTGGGAAGGTCATTTCCAAGTCGCAAAGGTTATTAGAGAAGGGACTTATCAGTTAAAAGGAAAGATGGAGAAGAATTAAAGAATGCCTACAGCGTGGATCAATTAAAGCCGTATTATCAGCAGATTGTCGCTAATTTTCTATGTTTTAATTATAAATACTTTGTTTTTACTTGTTCTAGAATAGTGAAAATTATATGAAGCTTGGTATTATAGAATGATATGGTTTGATGTGATGCGGGAAACAAGTATTAATGAAACTTCTTGACGTAATGTTTTTACAAGGCTTGTCAAATTTAATTTTGTGTTAATTTTTATTGCATGGAATGGCGGATGTATGAATGGCGCGGACAAGACATGGATACTACGCATAAATGATGAAGGGAAGTTGCCGCCCTAGTAGGCACCCCCTAAAGATTGAAAGGATAAAGGGAGGTTGCCGCCCTATTAGGCACCCCCTAAAGCTTGAAATGATGAAGGGAGTTTGCCGCCCTATTAGGTACCCCCCCCCAAGCTTGAAAGGATGAAGGGAGGTTGCCGCCCTAGTAGACACCCCCAAAATATGATGAAGGTCAAGGGAAGTTGCCGCCCTATTAGGCGCCCCCAAAATATGATGAAAGACAATGGAGGTTGCCGCCCTATTAGGCACCCCCCCCCCCAAAATATGATGAAGGATAAAGGAGATTGTCGCCCTAGTAGACACCCCCAAAATATTATGAAGGCAGGGGGAGGTTGCCACCCTAGTAGGCACCCCTAAAATATGATAAAGACAAAGGGAGGTTGTCACCCTAGTAGACACCCCCAAAATATGATGAAGGCCAAGGGAGGTTGCTGCCCTAGTAGGCACCCCCAAGATATGATGACAAGCTAAGGGAGGTTGCCGCCCTAGTAGGCACCTCCAAAATAAGAAAGATAGACACAAAAGATAGACAAGGGAAAAAGGCCGTTTCAAAAGTTCCTACAAAATTTGAAAGGTATACATGCAAAAAATATCACTATGGAGTAAGGTTGCCTAAAGATAAGCCTCACTCTTTTGGAGGGAGTAGGGGGTATATGGTTATACAAGACGCAAAGAGGATCTTTGATGAATTATCAAAGCAAAATAAGCATGCAACATACAAGGAAAGCATTTATAACGGATTAAAGGAAACAAAGACATCAGCATTGAAGAGAGGAATTGGTCACGAGTACAAGTCAAAGTCAAGTCGCAAACGGAGACAACCAAACTACAAAAAATATTCAAGACAGAAATAAATTGTTTAAGACATCCATATCAATCTAAAATTGTTTAAAAATAAAGTTCCTAAGGAGGAGTTGGCTGTTCCCGTGTTGGGCAGCTAGAGCAGCTCGAACGGCTTTCTTGGCATCGGCAAGCGCCTTGTACTTCTCATCAATCAAGTCAACCCATAAAGTCAAGGCGTAATTCTCAGCAACTGGTGGAGCTTCCCAAGAAGGTTTTCCCAAAAGTTTTTCTTCGGCGGCCAAGGATTTGAGTTCATCTTCTTCATATGGAACCAAGTTATGGCCCAAACGACAAAAGTGGCTATAAATTGGCTCGGAGCCCCACTTAGCAATCAGTTCAGGAGTTATGACAGGGATCTCGCTTGAGCTTGTCGCCGCCGCTCGCACTACATGGATGAGGGCTTTGTCGTATAATTCCATTGATTCCTGCTCAGCTTTAGATCGCGCATCAATAACATCCTTTTGTAGCTAAGAAATTGAGTTGATATTCTGGAGGGCATCTTCTTTGAGTTTGGCATTTTCAGCTTCTAAACGCTTGGTTTTCTCCTCCAACCCAAGCCTCAAGGATTCCATCTAGCCGCGCAATTCTCTCTCAGATTGTTCAAAAGCCTTAACGGCTTCATCAACCTTTGCTTTGTTAGCCTGAAGAGCGGCCAGATCTTGTTCCCGTGTGATACATCTTTTCTTGTACTTTTCCTTCTTAGCAAGAGACCGCTTGCGAGATTGGTAGCAGGATTCAAGCTCGGAAGTCAGTGTGTTGCACTTATTCCTTAGTCCGAAAAGAGTACTTGTAATCTGTTAAAAAGGAACATAATTAGAGCATGTAATTGGAGAGAATCAAGTTAGTAACATGGCGAGAAACATTAAAACTTACACCTTGGAGAGAATCAAGTTAGTAACATGGCGAGAAACATTAAAACTTACACCACAAAGTTGTTGGCCATCATAATTGAGAGAAAGATCAACATCCTGCTCTTCAATTTCGGCAACTTGTTGTTTGTCGCTTGAACGTTGAATGATCCCACTACCAATTATACTATAAGTGGGATCTCGAGAGTGGATATCAAAACCTGAAAGGGAAGGTGCACTAGGAATCTCTTTGTTAAGCTCGAAAAGTCCGTTTTCATCAGAGGGCATTTGGAAACCCTCTTGAAGACAACTAGAAACCTTAAAGTCGCTTGCTCCCGTAACTTCAACAGAAGTTCCTTCATCAATAGTCAAGCTTTGGGGATTTTCGAAAGGGCAAGATATTTTGAGAGGGCGGGAATCATCTTCCTTGCCCAAGCTTTGAGCCTCAGTTTTAGCAGGCTTGGGGGCCTAAGTTTCCTCTTGTACCGTCTCTTTCTCTTGTTCTTCTTCTTGGTTATGCTCTTCATCAACTTCTTCTTCATCCCTCAGTTGAAAGGGAGAAGGTCTCATAAGAGTCTTAGACTTCCTTTTCTTCCTGGTGGGGTCAGCTACCCTCTCATCTCAACGGTAGCATTGGCTTTCTCTAGCTCAATGGACTCAGCGTCATCTCCGTGATGGGAAATGGGAATCTCCAGTTCAGAACTTAACTTCAGCAAACTGGCCTACCTGGCCTCAGACAACCTTTTCCTACGGCCATCAGCACCGGAGAAAGCTTCGCGCCTCTTAGTTAGATTTATGCTTCTAAACTATGTAAACAAAAGAGACGAACAGTTAGAGATGGAAAAAAGAGAAAACGCAAGTGAAGGATAAATTAAAGGCGAGAAACATACTGTAAACGTCAAACATAGCATTGTAACAACGGCCTTCCAATTTGCAAGGGCCACAATCTGGAACAAAACAGTTTTCGGAATGGATGTCCCATTCAGGGTAAGGAGCAGTGTGGATAATGGGAATGGGAGATTCATTCCTTGGGAAAGTGAAATTTGGGAGACCAACTTTCCTTAGTAGAGAAGGGCTAGAAATGATCTTCCTCCAAGAAAACAAAGTCAGGCCACTTTCTTGGGCCGAGAAGTTTTAAAATCTTATCCTTAAGGCGATTGTCGCCAGATACCAAAGCTTTTCTAGTTTTAATTTTAGGAACTAACTCACGAAGATCGCCAGAATGGTTCCAACCTATGCAAGAAGTTATGAAGATGGCCTTGGACTGCCAGTGGTGGACTTTCCTAGGGAGAGGAGTAAGGATCTTTGGTTTTCTATGCTTAATGGATAAGCAGTTCTCGATAAATACATCTCGCTTAGTTATAGTCGTGTAACCCTCAAACAAATGGACAAGTAAAGGAATGGTGGGTTCCTGCCTAAGGGCTCTATAAATGAATAGATAACTGGTGAGAATACGAATGGCATTGGGATGGACGTCGACAACTGCAGCTTGGGCTTTATGCATAACTGCACAGATGAAAGGACCAATGGGGAACCTAAGTCCGACTTCTAGTTGAGAAGGAGAAGCGACAACGCCATCCATTCTTTGTCGCATGGAGGCAAGCGACATGTCACCCACGTACGGTTCAATATGACAGATATTATGATTTATTACATACTTAACATGTAAAGGGGTCTGAAAATCCAAGGAAGGTGAGGTGTTGGTTTCAGCGACATCAGATATGGGGATTTCATTTGAGGCTTGGCGCCTTAAAGAGGTTTCCACATCCAATGTATCAGAAACGTCGTGACATGATGAGGAGCTTGAGGAAGACATGTCGCCAGGTTCACTAAAAGAGGAGAGAACCTGTTTATAGAAGTGACGACTACGTAAATCAAGTGCAGCGGGAAAGTTAGTATCTGAGAAGTCAGAATCAAAAAGAGGATGATAGAACTCGCAAATATGTGAACAGAGCTCCCAAGTGGTGAAGAAGGTTTTCATGGGGACATACTTGTGCAAAAATGGGGGACCCCTAATCTCTAATGCATCTAAAACGGTGACATTCGCGCCATGCCTGATGAGCATAGTATTAAGGTCTTCGCGAGGAATTCTGGCCCAAACCCCCCTATCAACCCTATAAAATCTACCACTTTTCTTATTTTGGCCAAACCTAACTGTTCTAGCACAAGATTTAGTTCAAGCCATCAAGCTAATACCAAATTGAACTGAGAACTGGAAAATTTGAAGGTTTGAAGGGTTTTTACCTGAAATTTGCAGAAAATGATGGAAACTTGAAGAATTTGGCCGGAATCTGGCCAAAAACTTCAAAGAAATGAGAGAACCTTCAGAAACGCACCAAACAAACCTGGGAATGGCAGCCTAGTGAATGGAAGACCTTGGGAAGCTTGAAAACATTTAGAAGTGAACGAAATACAGACGGAACAGCAAAAACACGCCTTAGAAGAAGTCTAGTTCGCCGGAGAAGGAGAGGAAAGTCTGAGCTTGAGAGTGTAAAAAGTGAAAAGAGAAAAAGTGAATTTATTTTTAACTGAGAAAGATGAAAAGGTTTTGGGAATTTTCAAAATGCATTTAATGATGTCCAAAAATTGAATTTCTCCCCCCCCCATTATTGAAAATAAATCATTAAGGCGCAGATTTCGAGATGACAACACTTCAACTCTGACAAATCGCCCCTTATCACCAACCAGGAAGTGATACGTGGCCAGAAGTACATTATCTAGAACTATTATCTCGCCAATTTATGGTCAAGATGCGGGAATCAAAGGCGACAATCAAAGTTTCTCGACTGGATCATAAATAATCCAGATCTCGAACTTGGGGGCTACTGATATGATCATGGAAAAATATTGTTCGGTCTGCACAGATTACATGAGGCCCAATACCTCAAGAATGGATTTAGCACCAAGAAGCTAGGCCCAAAGATAGGTCAAAAGGGGACATGGCGACTTTACCGGTATATTGACGAAAAACTGGATCCAGCAAGAAGCCCATTAGGGCCCATCTCCAAAGAATAATAATGTAATTCCAAGAAAAGGTCTAGCATGACTTAAACCGGCGACAACAATAGAGGTTGCTGCCCTTACAAGAATGTCGCACAAAGGCGACATATGACTCAACAACAATATTCCAGAAGCAGCCAAACACGTTATATTTGGGCCCACAAAATCTGTTACAAATAATGAACTACCTGTCAGAAAAAGGGTGGCGTCTCCAATAACTTTGAGTACTCATGCTCATTCGATAGATAGACGACACGTGGTAAAAGACATGTGACTTGCACATGACAAGAGAAAGTATATAAACAACACCAGAAATTAGAATGGGTAAGTCTCAAGTAAATTTTCACAGTGTTTTCTGCAATTTCCATTGTACTATATCTTTCTCACCTGAACAAGTACTTATTCTCATGCCGCAGGGGCTTTGCCGGAAACGCCCCCGGCATAGTTTACGTGTATTTTGTGTGTAGGAGCTCACGGAGAACGAGACATAGTATTAACAGTTGCACTACTCACTTTGGGCCTTATCAACCATTTTCGTGTGATAGCATCATTCATTGTACTATAAGGTATACTTTATGCTATATATATATAAAGAGAATAGTTTGCTACTTTTAGATTCGCGCCAAAACGTGCTTATTAAAATAGAAGGTTCTTTTAATTTTCTGTTCAATTAATAGAAAAATGAAAAAAGTTGTTTAATTTAATTTGAACATCAGTTTAGTCCAACGTTCTACTCCCTCCGTCCCAATCTAAATGTCCTAAAATGGGCTCGGCGCGGGAATTAAGAAAAGTGAGGTAGGAAAGAGAAAAAGTTTAAATGTTGTGAGTATGAAAAATTAAATAAGAGAGAGAATGAGTGGGAGGAATAGTTAGGAGAGAGAATGTTGTGAGTGTAAAAGTAAAGTAGGAGAGAGAATGAGTGGGGTAGGAAGAGTATAAAAATAATAAAAAGTTTCCATTTTGGGATTGAGACATTTTAAATGGGACGCCCAAAAAGGAAAGTTGAGACGTTTAGATTGGGACGGAGGTAGTATGAATCAACATTTAAATTGAACAGTCACATACATTGTTTGGAAAGTGAAACAGTGAGTTTTCAATGTTTCCTTTTTACCTATAAAACCTTTCAATATAAAGTTGATGTTGAGTAAAAAACAAAAACTATTGCAGTTATTCTTCTTCCTTCTCCATCACTACGTGGTAATGGAAGGTTTATATTGATGACAAAAAAATGAGCGAAACATTTTTCTCATTTTCCGATGTTTGTTTCGCATTGAAAAATGGGAAAAATGTTTTACGCTAAACATGTTTATCTCATTTTTCGAAAAACATTTTCATTTTTCGAAAAATATTTTGCAGCAAATCATTTTTCGAAAAATGTTTTACGCTAAACAAACGGAGCCTTACTTCTATTTCATTAGTACCAAGAGAGTTTAATGGTGGTGTTGTTGTTGCAACGTTGGTAATGGAAGGGTACACAAATTTTATCGGAGTACCAATAGAAAACCCTCTCTTTTATTGTTCTCTTTATTCTAATTTATTTCCTCAGTCATTTGTATGAAAAAAACGAAAAGGGGGACTAATAAATTATTTGGTTGAAGAGAGATAGTGATTTCTCTTTTTTTTTTTGGATTTTGTGGAGAGGAGAGGAATTGTTAATTAATGTTTTTATTATTTTTTTGTGAGGGGGGAATCCAGTAAGCGAACTACCTTAAAATGATTATTAATATTATTATTTAGGGTTTGATTTAGCTTATTGATATGTGCTGATGACTTTTGACTTATGACGGATGACTTGTGACTGATGAGCTGATGAATGATTCTGTTTTTAGTTTTTTTTTGAAGTGCTTATGAGCTGTTATAAGTAAGTTTGACTGTGTTTGATTAATAATCTTAAAATGCTTATTAATATTAATAATAATTATTATTTTATTATTATTATTGTTATTATTATTATTATTATTATTATTATTATTATTTTATTATTATTATATTATTATTATTATTTTATTATTTTAATTTTAATTTTAATTTTAATTTTAATTTTAATTTTAATTTTAATTTTAATTTTAATTTATTTTTATTATTTTTATTTTTATTATTATTATTATTATTATTATTATTATTATTATTATTATTATTATTATTATTATTATTTTATTATTACTCCCTCCGTCCCAGACCAAGGGTTCATCTTTCTCTTTTGGTCTGTCCTAAACCAAGAGTTCATTTTCATAAATGACAAGTTTTTGAATATATTTATACCCTTATCAACTCCATATATTTACAAAAAAACCATTCATTATACCCTTATACATTCTCTCTCCTATTTTCTACCACACATTTAACTACTATTCCTCTCATTCATTCTCTCTCCTATTAAATATTTTTAACTTTTACATTCTCTCTCCTATTCCCTACCACATATTTAACTTTTACATTCTATCTCCTATTCCCTACCACACATTTAACCACTATTTCCTATCCCATATTTAACTTTTATTCATTTTTTAAAAAATTTCTTAAAAAGCGTGAAATCCGCCCCATATACCCATGGTATGGGACGGAGGGAGTATTATTTATTATTATTATTTTTTATTTTTTTATTATTTTATTATTATTATTATTATTATTATTATTATTATTATTTATTTTATTATAATTTTATTATTATTATTTTATTATTATTATTTTATTATTATTATTATTTTATTAATATTATTATATTATTATTATTTTTTATAATATTATTCTTATTAATATTATTATTAATTTTATTAATTTTTATTTTTATTTCTATAATTAATAAGTGTAATATTGGATTATATAAAATTTCAATAAAGAAATGGACTTGCATGTATTTGGAAAGTAGATTTAAGCACTAGGTTTAATACTTACAACTTATGACCTTATTTGTGCTTTAAGTGACTTGCACATGACTTATGACTTATCTTACCCTAATGAAATCAAACGCTTCAAAAATAACGTATGAGAAGTCATAAGTAATAAACACTTTCAGCTAAGCCAAATTAAACAGCGCCATATGAAATTGAGATTTATATTGTCCAACTTCATTAAAGTTTATTGTTCAATGGCTCAGTTTAATCTTTTACAAATGAATGATGTTTAATATTAGGAGGATGAGGGTTAAAAGATACACTTTTAATAAATTTAAGGATAAAATATAAAATATGGACTAATGTCAAAAGAGAGGTACCAATTTAGGGTTTTAATTACCACTTTTAAGAATCTAGGGTCTAAAATGCCCAAATTTGCTCAATTTAAGAACGTTAACCCCTAATTTGACGAATATCATAAACTTTAGGCCATATTTTTTCGTTCTAAAATAAACATCATATCATTTATAATTAAAATAAATGTTAACAAATTAATTGTTACATTTTATTCACTTGATTAGTTTTAAGTAATACCATTAATATTTAATTATATTATTATTATTATTTTATATATTTTTTGTGCATTGCACGAGTGCAATACTAGTAATTTATAATACTATAAAATTCAAGCAATATTGACTGTACAAATTCAGGGACGATGCTATAATACTAGGGCAAAATGTGGCTTGGGATTTGACCAAATCATTAGAAAGGTAAATAAGTAATTTGCACGAGGCTAATTTTCATCAAAATACTCCCTCCGTTTCACCGATCTTAACAAAAGTTTCTATTTTGGGCGTCCCGCTAATCTTAAGAAATCCCAAAATAAAATAGAAAGTTTTTATTATTTTTATACTTTCTTTTCCACATTCAAATTCTCTCCTACTTTCTTTTCTGGCTACAGACATTCTCTCTCCTAACTATTCATCCCACTCTAAATTCTCTCTCCTATTTAATTTTTAACCTTCCTCATGGCAACACTTCTTCCACTCATTCACTCTCCTGTCTTATAATAATATTTAATTAAAATTGTGTCGTTTGAAAATTTCCAAAGATCACTTGGACGGAGGGAGTATTGTAACGTCATACTTTAGGATAAAACATATTTTGGCTTACGTAAAGGCAACACTAGAATTTCAATCGCTTTCGAGGGGAGGGGGGGGGGGGCGTCCGATTTGTGACGAAAGTGGAGGAGTATACTTTTGTCCCAAAATATACAGTGGAAATTCCTGAGAAAACCTGTAGAAAAATCAGATCGGCCTTCTCTATAAACAGGTACTAACCTCTCCCTTGAATTTCACTTTTTGATTCGTTTGTTTAAGCTGATTTTATTCTAAAATTTGATCGGAAATTTTGCCGGATTGTTTAGTTCTTGAACCGGAGATGGATTCCGGCGTGGATTCTGTTGATAATGATTGGAGAACTCAACTCCGAGCTGATTCTCGGGATAGAATCGTCAACAAGATGTAATCATTTTCCTACCATCATCTTCGTTTTTTTGTTCAACTAAGGTTAATTTGTCAATTCAATGCAGATGAACAATTAAAATTGACATACTTTTCTTTTTTATTTGTCCAAAGAAAGTGTCCATTTTCTATATTAGCAATTGTAGTAGTCAGTGGCGTATCCAGGATTTCAAGTTAGGGTGTGCAACATTTGATGCAAACGTACCACCCCCTCCTTGAACTTCATCAAAAACTCTAGGCCCTGAATTGATTTGACCAGCTTTGCCATACATGGAGATCAATGCAGTAACTACATTCAAATTCTTGCAAAACCCAGCTTTTAAACAATAACCATGAAGCGATTTCCCGATTAGAGTATCACCTAAATCATCAATAGCACACAAAACACACAAAACTGTGCTGGCACCTATGCCAAACCCAGAATCACTCCTACACAACCGCCTAAACAAATCCAAAACCAAGTCAGGCTGAGACACGACAAGGTAACCACCCATCAAACAGTTCCATGAAACCAAATCTCTTCTCTCAGGAAATTCATCAAACACCTGGTGGGCATCTCTAATCCTACCACAAACACAATAAAAATGCAAAATGGCATTCCTAACATTAACAAACAAGATTTGAGGACCGCGACAAAAGTGAACTCATCTAATGTAACATTTACCACCAAGCACCACCAAGTTACACCACCCAAATCGACTGGAGCCTTGTTTTCCTCTCTACCGCCTCCAAAATCATCTTCCCAATCACTATTCTCGTCAATCCCACCTCCCAAATCGCAAACCCTAGTCAACCCCTTAGCCCCATTTCCCAAATCACACAACCCAGAAAATCAAGAACCCGAAAAACCCAAATCCTCTGCGGTGTTTTCTTCGCTACCTCAACCCAAAACCGAGATTCGGAGAACCCACAAATTTCTTCGGGGCCTAAACCCAAAAAGGTTGTTCAATTTCGGCCTCAGGTGAATCTGCTGTCTCAAACTACTCGGTAAAAATATTTGGAAAGCGAGGGTGTGCATATGCCCACCCTTGCGCTTAACTGGATACGCCACTGGTAGTAGTCCCTCCGTCCTAGAAATATTGTCTCACTTTTTGTCAACTTGGTTGAATTTTGACCATATATTTAGGAAAATATAACGGTTTTAATGAAATTTTAAAACTTATTATTGATATGCCGCCTTTAAAATACTATCAATAAGTTTAACACGATACAAGTAAGTAAGGAATCACTCATACAACACTTTGACTCATCAAATGAGACATTTTTCATTGGGGTGGCAAACTTGAACGAAGACTTTGTAGATAAGGTCATATGTGGTTGACTGAATTCAGCTCATAATTCGACTGATTATGTTTGTAGAATAGAGACTTTGAAAAGGCATCTTCCTTACTCTGGAGAAGAGGAGTTGAAGAAGATTGCTACGAGGTTTGAGGAGAAGGTATACAATCTTGCCACAAGCCAGGTATATACTCCTTAACAATTAAATTTGTCATAATATTTATGTTACTTCATCATTTAGATATATATATGTGTGTGTATGTGTGTATATCTATATATATTTCTCTTTTTGCCATGTTTTCCTTTCATGTAAGGAAATGGTGCTACGAAATACACACATTGACGATATCTAGCTTGTTTACAGAGTGATTATTTAAGGAAAATATCTGTGAAGATGTTGACAATGGAGGCAAAATCTCAAAACATTGCACTCAATTCTATGGTTTCTAGCTTTGGTGGAAATCCCATAGATCCAGGTAACAATACAATTGTTTCAGCTCATTTGGAAAGAAAAAAACTATCATGATGCTTGTGCTTCAAGAGTGGTTTGATTGATCAATGAAACAACCGTATAAAAAGAAATGTAAAACGGAGACAACTTTTGACATTTCAACTCGTAAAATTTCACATGCTATACAAAACTCAACCCAACTAGGTATTGTCTCTATGATCATGGTTGACTAGTTGCAAGTTTAGAGTAAACATGTCTTAGCCATGATGTTTACTGGTACAAACTCCTTACGTCCCAACTTTAGGTTCTTACATTTTTTTTTGTACGTCTCACAAAAAGGTTCACACTTTGCTTCATTCCTTAAATGGAAAATTATGAATAATGCGATGAACAAGTTTGTCCTTATAATACCTGTAGAACTTCAAAAAATACACTTTTTTTAGCAGAACAAAAAAAAAACATTCAACTAACCTTTTTTTTTTTACCCACTTGAAATATGAATAGTCTTTTGGACAAGTATGCCTTCAGCCCAATTACATTGTTTACCTATTTTTATTGTTTCCTTAATAGGCGTGCAAAGTCAAAGTAGGAACCTAAAATTGGGACGGAGGATGTATAATCTTTGTAGTTACATACTTTTAGTGATTTTAGTCCTCCTAAATCACCGCTTTGCCCGTTGTATTTAGTTCTCTCTCTCTCTCTCTCTCTCTCTCTCTCTCTCTCTCTCTCTCTCTCTCTCTCTCTTTATTCGATATTGTTATACTGTATCCATATTTAGCTGCAAAAGAGTCAAGCTCTCTAAGGGCTCAACTAATGTGATATTGTTATGATGTATCCTTATTTAGCTTCAAAATTCCAAGCTCTCTAAGAGCTCAACTAATGTGGTATCACGTTTACCTTATATCATGTACGAATTTTCTTGCACTGGTTCTTAAACTTTTATAAGACGCTTGTAGTTCCTTTTCTAGTACGGAGTATTAGATAAACGAAGCACTTAAAACTACATTGAATAAATTTGGTACCTGAACTTATACTAATTAGTTTGGTTCCAATCTTTCAGACTTTTAAAATGTGGTACTCCTCTCAATTTCTTTTACAATTTCCCACCTCCTCCTCATCTTTTACCGCATACAATCCGGTTAGACCTTTGTGTTTTTAGCAAGTATGGTGAATTTTTACAAGTCATCACTTGTGTTTAATTCTTAGGAAAATATAAGATAAATTTTAAGAGATTTAAGGGTTTAGGGGTTATTACGAAACGTGAAGTTGTTAGGCACCCGCCCCGGCATGTAAAAATCAAATTTTTAAGTTGGAATGATCTCATATCAACCCTTTTGATAATGATCGCATATTGAAAACAACATGTAAAAGTAAAAGAAAAAGAAAATTAGTGTGCAAAGCTTTAGGTAAAAGTTCAGAGTTTTGGTATGCAAAAGTGACCGTAAAATAGCAATGGCTAGAGCCTTGTATTTATAGGTAAAAGAGAAGAAAATCTTTTAGGAGAAGGATTCCAAAGATTTAAGTAAATCAAATCTAAGATTTTGGTAGGAACAAAAGATACGAAAAGATCTCAAAAATCAATTAAATTAAGGACTCAAGTATGTAGAATCTCGGTTTTAGGAAACTAAATAAGATCGAAGACCTAATTAAAAAAGGAAAACTAATTAAAAGCGCATAAGGCAAGTCTCGTACGTGTTATGCATCAAGAGCGAGTCTCGTACGATACATCATGTATCTGCCTAAAATACCTTTGACGTTAGCTCTGTTATCTCAGTTAAGTGAAAAACTAACAGATACGTAAAGAAAGCGATAGCAATAAGTAAAAGAGGACACAATATGCAGTCATAGTGAGCGGTTGGTGTCAATGGTTTCAACTGTAATGCACTTTGACGTGTTACTGAAAAAGACTAGAAGTATCTGCAGATAAATAGAAAAGAAGCATGATGATGACATTTTCTCCAATTTAGTTTCTAAATAACGGTTTGAAGTTTGAATTCATTATTCAGTTTGTAGTTGATGGAAGAATAATTTCTATTATATGTTTTTTGTTTACGAATTGCCACACACTCTTTATATCTTATTGTAACATCTTGTAAACCAAATTGATCATTCCAGAGAGAAATCAGTGAAACATTGTGTTGTTTGAAAAAAAAAAAAAAAAAAAGGGTCTATGACACATCAATAGCAGAAGTTGTCTCAAGAGATACTCCTACTTTTTTAGCTTGTCAGTTAGATTTACGTGCTTTTTCTAAAGACTGACGACATAATATTACAGAAATGGCTGTCTCATTCATATCTTGGTCAGAAGAAATGGACACTGAGCGTGATACATATGGTCAGTTTAGGTTTTACTTGTACTCAACAAAACTTGGAAATGTTCTTGCTGCAAAGGGCGACCCCTACCAGAGAAACACCCATCAAATCTTGTACTACTCGGATACTATGTTTGTTAACACTTTTGGGGGTCAATTTCGAAGAGCAATTTGTGAAAGATGGAACACATATGATGATTGTGTCAACTGGCTCAAAGGATTCATTTCAAGTTCAAGTGGTAGCAGTTCAAGCAATGATGCTAACACAACAATCAGACAAGAAGCTGCCAATCGTAAGTCCGGTTATATTTATATTCTATGCTCTTTAGAGATTTTTTTTTTTTTTGAGATATAGTACTAACTCCGTCCCAAAATGAGCTTCAATTTTTTACTTCAAGTGACTCTTTGAAATATTCTACTTTAAACAACTAATAGAAAAAGTACACTTACTATCTACCTTATAAATTAATACTCCCTTCGTCACATAAAGATTTTCTTGTTTGACTATTCAAACATTTTGGTGATACATTTTCCTTTCAATCATTATCCTTAATGAAAGTAAGAAATAAGCATGTATCGAATGACTATTCAAACATTTTAGTGGTATCGTTTAGGAAGTAATCACACAAATTTAGAAATGAGACTTTCTTTTGGGACAACCAAAGTAGAAACTGGGATTACTTTATGGGACGGATGGAGTATATTGCAAGCATACAATGGAATATGATATGCCAATGGTGAATTTACTAACTTCACTAAAAATAGACAATTTGGGACAATTTTTTTCTTCTTTCGAAAGATTGAGGCTCATTTTGGGACAGGAAGCATAAGTATATTCTTTCTTTGTTTCAGAGGAGTCGATGACTGAGTTACCCAAAGCATCGGATTGTTTCTTTAAAGTAATGCTTGGAAATTTTGGCAAAGAGTTGGTAAGGAAACTGGCGTTATTTATTTTTTAACAAACTTAATAACCCTTAATCTATTGACTAATTATCTACTATTGTTACGGTAGTCTGTTCCAGCAAAGTATTGCAGAATCTTCAACCACTGCACAGCAAATCAAAGGATCATCCTTAGAAATGGATCGAGGAGTTGGATAGTTGTTGTCAACAACTATGTTATGCGTGGAGGTTGGGAAGAATTTGTGAAGGACCATAAAATTAAACAAGGTGAATTTCTTGTATTTAATCATGCAGAGAGCAATATATATGATGTCAAAATATTCTCTTGCACTGGATGTGGGAATTGCTATCGATGGAGCTCGGATAACAAGGAAAAGACCACGGCTAATGCCATAGCAACCGTGGCTGAACATCAGGAGGTACTAGTATGCATTTCAATCTCTCTCTCTCTCTCTCACACACACACACACACACACACACACAACATACTTGCACTTAATTTTCCAATGAAGAGATGCTCATTTTACTTTATGATCATTTACAGGAAGCAGTAAATGCTTGAAGGTGAAGAAGCATGGGATATGGAAGAAAAGATTTTCTGGGTATTTTCAAGCGCGTGATTAAATTCAAATATTGCACAAACTAAAAACAATAGTGGGAATTGAACCTGAGTCATTTATAAAATAAACAAAAGCACTAACAACTACAGTATTCTACAGCTGTTTTTATTTTTGCTAATGGGTTCATTGCCACCCAGTATAATACACTTGGTTCCGCTTCTGGATATGTAGATCACCAAATACTTTATTTGTGTTGACGTATGATTTGCTAAAACCCCATGCAGCCTATTCAAGTTCTGAACAATTCCCCTTTTGAAAGCATCAAAATGATACTCCTTTGGTTCATAAAAATAATCTCTCATGGCTTCTTGGTGAGAGCATTGATTTGTTGTTGTTCAGTTGTTAAGCGTTACGCATGATACAATGGGGAAGATTGGAAATGATCATAATAATCTCTCATGGCTTCTTAGCGATATTAGTTTCTTTGGAGCCTAAACAATTTGATCGCAGTCTGACGATTTATTATTCCTGTACTGTACTGGGGAAAGAAATGTTCAGGGGGATGGAGTGAAAAGCAAATCTGCATAAGCTCCCAGTCCTTGGCTACTCATAAGCTCCTTGAGCCTGTTCAATCCCTGCTTCTCAAACCTACGGACCCGTTTATCTGACAGCCCCACATCGGCACCTATCCCAGCTAGTGTTTCTCTATATCCGCCACCAATTCCGTATCTCATTGCAATAATTTTACGCTCCATAGGAGGGAGAACTTGGACAAGGTTTCGGATGTGATTCCGCATGTACTTCTTTTCTACAGCTCTTTTTGGGCTCTCAATCAATGGGTCTCAATGGGTCTGAAGCAGTGTTCTAAAAGACCCCGCCTAAGCTGGCGCCAGGCCCGCCAGCGCTGCGCCTCCAACGCAGCACAGTCCGCCAGGCCCCGACTAATTTCGACTAATCTCGACTAGATCCCGCCTAGGCGCTAGGCCCGGTTCCGCCGCCTAGCATCCGCCTAGCGCTTTTTAGAACCTTGGTATGAAGTGATTTCCTGCAAGAATAACAGCAATGTATATGACCTAGATGTGCAAGGGAATCATTGGCATATTCCTTTTTAACTTGTACTTCCTCCGTCCTTAAATACAATACAACAACAAAGCCTTGGTCCCAAAATAATTTGGAATCGGCTAACATGAATATTCATCACCCACATAAAAAGAATTAATATCTATAGTATAAATGGCAACATGCCAACTCAGCCAATGAACAGTTCTATCTACAGTTCCAGATTAATTTTTTTCATTTTGCCCCTCAAATTCTGCCAAGGTTCTTTATTTCTAGTTTTACCCTTAATTTTCAAAATAACTTTTTCCTCCTAAAATTTGAATCTCTATTGTATAAATGAGGGAAGTGGGATGAATAGTTGTATGAATAGTGCCAAAAAAAAATTCCCATTTTACTCTCACTAAATTGTTCCTTTCCCATTTTGCCCTCACTTTTAATTAAAAAAAATACCACGTGTCCTCGGACACGGGCTTTTACTAATATAATATACTACCTCCGTCCCAGTTGAGTGTATACTTATTTCCCTTTTGGTCCGTCCCAGCCGAGTGTGAACTGCCCAAAATGGAAAGAAATCTTCACTATTTATCCCACTCATTCTCTCTCATATTTTACTTTTACACTCATAACATTCTCTCTCTTACCTATTCCTTCCACTCATTCTCTCTCCTATTTTACTTTTACACTCAAAACATTCTCTCTCCACTTTTTCTCTCTCTTACTTTTCCTTAATCGATATGCCCAACATTTTGATTCACACTAGGCTGAGACAGAGGGAGTATAGGGGAAATGAATAAAAAGGAAAGGAAAGGAAATCGACCCCCATCACCACATATAAAAAGGAAAGGAAAGGAAATCGACCCCCATTACCACATGAATTTTTGCCCTCCTTTTCGGCCTCTTCAACGCCATATTTTCATCAAATCCAAGTAAACTCATCGTTTTCGATCGCCCTTTACAAGGGACACTTCTTAAAATGTGTTCTTTTATACATTTTAATGGCAAAGATGCATAAATATTCGTGTTATCCACTTTCTAAACATTTAGTTTTACAATAATAAAATGAATAGCGAATTTTTTTTGGTAAAAAAGCGTTTAGGAACAACGATGGTGCTGGCTTAGGTATTGATAGTGATGATGAGCAGACCTGCAGAGGTTTTGACCAAGGTGGTGGATGGCTCTGGTCTTGATAAATGAATACTTAAATAAATATTCATCTTTCTGTAGATATCACATTCAGTAAAACAGGATTGCTTGAAAAAACTCTCTTCCCCCTAATTTATATCACTCTATCAAGAAACATCAGCGACTCTAACCCAGAATCTGGCGACTCCAATGGCTTTACCGTCGCCGTTACAAATCTAGGGTTTGGGTTAGGGAAGAGAGAAACAAAAGAGGAATGAACGCCGCAAACGACATCAAAGGAAATTGTGGACAGGAGCGACGGTCAGAGGTTTAGGTTTGGCGATTTTCTTCTCCTCTCTCTAGATCTGGAGAGAGACCGATGACCGGTACTCTCTCTGACGATTCACAAGCTCGAGCTCTCCGGCCAACGTATGTTTCCCACATAGATTGGGATGGAAAATCAGAATACAAAAGTTGGGTTTCCTAGCATACACTTGCAATGTAAAAAAGGAATACTCCCTCCGTTCCAAACTTCTGGTTACTAAAATTGAATGTGCGAGAATTAAGGAAAAAATAAGTGATTTGAGTATGAAAAGTAAAGTAAAAAAGAAAAAGTGGGGTAGGGAGATTTTTGTTGTGAGTGTGCTTCAAGAGTGGTTTGATTGATCAATGAAACATCACTTTTGTGATGAATCTTTTGCTTTGACATGTTCTATGGGGATCTTCTTCCCCTCTACACATGTAGTATCTCACTGAATCTTTGGTTATGTAAAACCATTTTTCATCCAAGTGTATTATGTTATCCATTGAGTTGAAAATGACACAATCAACATCTTGATGATAAGAGATAGCTTCAAGGCAAAATTTCAGCCTTGCTAAACAGTTTTCATATGTTAGAAATTTGGTTTTATTGCACTAGTGTGAGCCCTGATCACTCCTTCTTTCTTCCATCTCCCAATTGTACTTTTACTAATTCCTAGTGCTTGACTTAAATTTCGAATTGTTCCTCTTTTATGTAAATCAATTGCTTTCATTTTCTCTTCATCTAATTGCACTCTTTTGCTCCTAAATACTCCAACTTTCTTTGAATTTAAATTGATAGGAATACCTTGACTACGTTGATCCACCACTTTCTTCCAATACCTGAAGACACTCCTGCGATTGAGTCCAAATTTGGTCGCAGTTGTTGATATGTAACCTCTAGGAAGCTTCCCACCAACCATGCCTTCAATCAAAAATTGGGCCAGCAAGTTCATTTGGTTGTTAGACAGATTTGGCTTGGCTAGAAGGTTGCTGCCGCTTCTTGTTGAAGTTGTTGCCATTTTGTTGAAGTCTTTTGATCACAGTTGCTGCCCTCCAACTTTTGTGAAATGAACTTGCTTTGGAAGAAGAACACCCCACTAAATGAATTCTCTTTTCTTTGGAAGAAACGAGTTCTTCTTTGGGAATTTTGTTGTTGTAATTGGTTATGTAAATAGTGAAAGCTTTTATTCCCCCCACCTTTTGTTATTTGGAGGGAAATTAAAAAGCAACTGCCAGGTGTCTAGTTAATCTTTGTACATCACTGTGATATTAACATTATTTGAATTTTGGTGGGAAGCATTAACATTATTTGAATTTTGGTTCCAGTTTACTAATCCAAGTTTAGCCTCATCAGTTTTCATTATTTTTGAATATTCTATTCCCTCCTTAATTTGTGTGCCACCCTTAAAAGGGTGACACTTCTACCGGGACGGAGGGAGTATTATTTTTGAACTTTTTACAAATTTACATTATCATTTTAATAAAGAAAATATCGATATTGTTCTAATTTATAATTTTTTTTCTTGCATTATTTCACACAATATATTAATTAATAAAACAAACAAGTTCAAATGTGGAGATGAAATAAAAATTTAAAATTTTAACTGACAATTATTTTGAACTAAATATTTAAAAAAAAAAAAACAGTTATTTTGGATCCAAAAAGCATCCCAAAACATTACACCCTCCACCTAATATAAACAAAGGCCAATTAAGGTCCCGGGCACAATCGAGTGGTAAAGAAAACAGCATTGTTGGGTTTGCAATCTCAGCGTGGGAAGTTCGAATCTTGACAGAAGCAGCTGAAACAGTCAATTAATTGGTGATGTAAGAGTGGTGTAAGCGTCATGTATGAGGGTTTCCTTGGGGCCATGAGTATAAGGAGTGCTGTCACCCTGACTATCTCGGGCATATCTCGTGATTTACCTCCGTCGATCGGCTGAAGGGCCAGGCCCAGCTGGTTCGGGACTTAATCCGACAGTTTTAACCTGGATATCAAAAAAACAAAAAACAAAAAAAAAAAAAAAAAAACAAAGGCCATTTAAGGCCCACAAATCCAAAGTGGGCCCATGCTAACACACACATGAAACACCTACACGTACACAAACACTCACATCAAAAACACTTCTCAGTCCATCCTATAAATAGCCCTCTTTGTGGGGTCCTTAATCTCACTACCCCTCATTAATAAAAAGTAAAACTAAATAAAAACCCTAAAAATGGGCTCCGATATGGTCCCCTACAATTTCTCCGCCCCACAATTTCAAAATCAAAACCCCAATTTTGCGGTCCCCACCGCCATTGTCGCCGCTTCTTCCGGCCGTCTGGTCCCGAAGAAGCCCCTTTCCGCCACCAAGGACCGTCACACCAAGGTCAACGGTCGTGGCCGGCGTGTACGCATGCCCGCACTCTGCGCCGCTAGAATCTTTCAGCTCACTCGAGAACTCGGCCACCGTAACGACGGCGAGACCATCGAATGGCTCCTTCACCAGGCTGAACCGTACATTGTGGCTGCCACCGGGACTGGAACTGTCCCGTCAACTCAGGTGACTTCTCCCGCTGGGTCTATCCCGGCGTCCTCCTCGCCTGTTTCCGCCCCCGCGCCGCCGTCAATGGCGAATCCTCCCTGTTTAGTTCAGCCGGAAACTGCTGTAGCTCCGATGATGCACCATCCGGGAATGATCACCGTGTCTCCGCCCCCGCCGAGCTGTCGGTTGGATTTGCGGTATCAGCCGCCTGAAATCCCGATGGAGTTTTATCGGCATATGCCGTTTACGGCGTTACTGTTGCAGCCGCTCACTGACGACGGAGATGACAACATCGAAGAAGATTTAGAAGGAAATATGAAAAGGGGAGAATTATAAATAAAATAAAATCTATAAGAACATAAATGTGTATCTTTTGGGGGAAAGAGTAAGGGGTTTTAGGTTTCTTTTTTAAATTTTGTTTCTATGTTATTTAAATATGAGAATTTAGGGGTTTAGGGTTAATTTAGAAAGTTTTGAAGGGTTTGGACAGAGAGGCTATAATGGTGGTGTAAATTTAAGTTAATCTTGTAGTGATAGTTATGAATTTCGCTCATCAGTCAATGTACCGATTACAACAAAGTCAAAGCACCTGTCACAGCATCGATTACCGTACTGGTCACGGAGTGTAGGGCTACAACACCGATTTATTCACTAGAACGGATCATATGTCAAAGCAAAAGAATAGTTTCACCACGAATAGACATGATCACGGCGAAACCATTCTTTTGCTTTGACATAATCACTCGCGAATTCGGCAACCGTAACATAGGCAGAAGTTTCTAAACCTTTCTTTTACTTTTCACTCGTGGAAACATAAACGGTCGTTAGGGTTATAACGTCCATTGATAGCCATCTCATTGTGAAGAGTTGGGTAGCAGTTAGGGTTAATGTTAAAATGTCCGTTAGGTCACTCGTTCCCCAACGGAGAGGAGGCTCAGGGCTAGGGTTAGGTCATCCATAGATGCCACAATGCATTTCAATTAGTTTGGATAATTTGAGCAGATCATGCCTAAATTGGTAGGACATCTGCAAAACATAAAACCTCATTTGTACAAGAAATTCTCTCTCTCTCTCTCTCACACACACACACAGTGGGAGAGAGAGAGAGAGAGAGAAGATCTAAGATGTACCGACATAAGAATTTTTATAAATGAGTAAATATTGAATACAAAGTCATTCAACTGTATTTCTATTTAACTGTGATAATGCCAAAGGCATATAATTCCTGGCAAAAGGGAATTGCATGCCTAAACAGCACCAATGTTTTGCAGAAAGAATAAAAAGGCATTGTGATGAATCTTACTAAGTCTTTAAGAATTAGGAGTCTTGCGCGAAAGAGACTGTGGGACTGAAGCTGAAGCGTGTAAGTAAGCTATGTATAGAACTGTGCTCTAATCGAGTAGAATATAATTAACGGCTTAATGCCTGTGTCCGAGTTTCCACCACCTTTTCTTCTTCTTCGATTCCGGTGAAGGCAACTCTGATAGAAAACAAATAGTCAATCAGACACACACATACACCGTTTACATTAAATTATACTTCCTCCGTCTCAGTTTAATGTTCTTACTTTTCTTTTTAATCTCTCTCAGCTTATGGTTCTTAGTTGTTTTATTCCATAAATGGCTAAATATGAATAATGTTTGTGAATAATGTTTGTGGACAATTATGTCATCAACTACTATTTACCCACTTGTTTTATGAATAATGTTTGTGGACAATTATGTCATCAACTCACTCCTATTGTTGACCCATTTTTGCCTTGATACCTTAATAAGCGTGTAAAATCAAACTAAGAACTTTAAATCGGGACAGAGGGAGTACTCTGTATGTTCTTAATAAAATGAAGAAATCCTTAATGTTTTAGTGTTTCTAATGAAACCAACAGTAGTAGAGGGAAAAGAAGCTGATGGATGTTACCTCCTTCGGGGTAGATTGAGTTGTAGTGCACCTCGGACCAAAAACTTAAGAAAATGACTGCAAAACAGGGAGGGGAGAAAATATAAGGAATTTGTGGTAGCACGTAATAATTAATGGCTTGAAGATGTACAAACGACGTATGCATTTAGGAACCTTTAATATTAGCCATGCAAAATCAGAAGTGAAAAAGGCAAAAACGAAAGGAGTAAATAATCATGGTGAGGGAGTAACAGACTAATCTTTGCCATAAAGAGAGTTGTGGCAACTGAAGCAACCACCACGAGGAAAGAATTTAAATTCTTTACCATAAAGATATCAATTTGGAAAAGATTGAGTGAAACAAGACTGCAACTTTCATTTGTATCCTTCTCAGATCCCGGCGGTGCTTTGCTTGCATTGTAGGGCAAAAAGAAGAAGATTATATGGACAAGATACACATCTCTTACGGAGTATCTACCATCACTTAGTTTACGCTAATACTTGCTCCCTCCGTCCCATAACAACTTGCACCAATTTCCTTTTTGGGTGCAAGTCCCCTTTCCTAAAATTTCCACTTTTTATTCTTATTTTATTTACTCTGCCCCACTTGTCATACTCACACACTTAATTTGTGGACCCCACTTGCAAATCTACCCCACATGTCATACTCACAGCCCTTTTCCTACTCACAATACTTTTGAATATATATACTCCCTCCTTAATTCCAGTCTCGGAGCAAAATAATGCAAGTTAATATGGGACGGAGGGAGTATAAGATTATATAGGCCCATGGGGGATTAAAGCCAAATACAAGTAATCAAATTACATCATTATTGGTTATTAAGACCCCTAAGCAGTGAAATTGATCCAAACGCGTGTCATGTATTATGACAGATAACAGAGACAGCATATAGCGACAAATGAAATTTTCACGTTCCGAGAAAAAAAGTTGAGCACGTGAAGTTTGCATATTCAAATAAATGACAAAAAAAACAAAATGCATTCAAATATATTCAACATCATTAGATAACAACTAAACCTCAAATCAATATCCAGAAAGAATACAACGCTTTCTGTAGTGCAATAAACTGAAATAAGTCAGTATTACTGCAAGCAAATGAAAATTTACCTCGTTTGGACTTTTGGAACTTCGGGACGATCTCAATTGACCATGTATCTTTGAAAGAGGTTATGACAAAGATCTTTATACCATACTGCACATCGACAAAAGTGAACAAAAGTCAAGATTGATGTCTTACATCCAAAGCAAATTATTGATAAGACTTCCAAAGGAATTGTCATGTCTTGACAATTTGACCAAAGATCTATAAAAACTAAGCATCAAAGTACTGATACAAAATATGGTAAATATACCGAATCTGCTGCTGCCTGCAATGTGACGTGATCTCCCCACTCTCCATTCCTAATTTATTCCAATTTAGAGTGTATAAATACAATATTCCATGTAAAAACAATAGATAAATAAGAAGAGGGATATAATAAGCACCATACTTACTTGGACATCTTCTTTAAGTAATCATTGTATGCCATCGGGACGTATCCCTCATACAAGTCTGGGTGCGACTTAAGCTGACAACATCAAACCATGCCAGAAAAACTGTAAGCATTAGACTTTAGAAAAATAAACCCAAAATATGAAACCTGAAAAACAGAGCACTATTTTATGCTCAAATACGTCGAAAAAAGATTGTCCCACTTTTTAAATGTCAACATAAGACAATATCATGTTACTATTTACATATGTTTACCGACATTTCAATCATTGTAAGAATATTAAGCAAATTATCAATAACAACTTTGAATCAAGTTGAAAAAATAGACAAAATGAAACTTTTTTTAATAATATTTACCTGATTAACAACTTGTCGCCTCACAAATTTGTGATGCTCTGGGCTACGATAAAATTGATCGGATAGAGCACGGAACTGGAGAAAAATAGGATTTATATATCTAGACATAAATATGGAATATACATATCTGACAAAAAGGTTCAACCAAATGTAGCATTTAGTTACAAAGACATAAGGAAATTCATAAATTGCAAACCATATTTTGTCTTGTCAACGATAAAAGAGGGCAACGCTAACCTGGCAGTTACCATCTCCTTGAACTTTGCACTCAACCAAGTTATATAATTGCAGCCTGACAACATGATTAAATCCAATGTCAAGCTTATGCATGTTCATGAACCAAATACCAAACATACGCGCACTTCACAATGGAGTCACAGAGAGCAAGACGACAAAGAGTCGAACTATAAACAGCAAAATAATCCCTCCATCCCATAAAAAAGTGTCGCCTTTGACTTGTCAACATTTATAAAAAATTACTTGTTTGTGCATTGCTTGTACAATGGTAAATTGCACTACCACTATTTTCTTACTTACATTTATTTTGGGACGGACTAAAAAGGACCGTGCGACACTTATCATGGGACGGAGGGGGTATGAATTATCCAAAGTGTAGCACTACAATGAGGACAGGAAAGATGTGTATGTTATCATCTTTCTTGTACCTCCAACAAATTTAATACTTTTGGAAGTTTTTATGAGTTTCAAGTGAGTATTAAATGTCAAAGGATTTCAGGTTCCCGGCAAAATATGCTATATATGTTGTTCTTTGAAATTTCAGTTCGCGTCAATTTATAAAAAGCATCTTAAGCATGGAAAAGAGAAAAAAAAAAGATATGTGAGCGGACAAATGTACTTAGAAGCAAAAACTGAAGTGTAGTTCAAGTTATTTCCACTTGTCCTAATAGTTGTGGGGATAAATTAGGCAACAACTGAAAGAGTTGGTAACAAGCACATATGCATTTCCACACATGCATTCACATCTGTGCTTCTTTCTGTATGTGTGTGCGCGCGTGTGTGAAAGAGAGTAATGGTGGCATTAATTCCTCTTTCCTGCTATGAACAAGAATGAATGTACAACGGAAACCCCTAAACCGAATAAAATTGATGAGCACCGTTGCACCCAGTTTAATTGGCATGTCACTAGCAGGAAAGAAGCATGCATTACAAAAACTTGGGGAAAGTTAGAGCAACCACAATGGTAAAAGCTCAAGTGAAAGCTTTTTTATAATTTCAATATGACACATCATTCTTAAGCAATATATTAAAATCTCTAATATTTTCTCACAATGGTAGAGTTTTTTTGTTTGTCTAGGGAATTGATGAAATTTAATTAAAAACCACAAAAAATTAGCTCTTTCTACAAAGAGCTACTCCTTAGTAAGGAGTTCCTCAAGGTTTTTCACAATGGTAAAAAGCTCTATATAGCTTTTTCACAAAAATAAAAAGCTTTGAAAAAGCTTCCATTGTGGATGCTCTTAGTGGATATTCAATTGGCTCAAAATCTGGGGACATTTTTCAGTTTGCAACAATGAGCATTTCCAGCATAAGAGGAAGCTTAATGCATTAAAAGCCAATGACACATGACCACCGTCTCCACAAAAAATTAAAGCTCACATGAATCTACATTAGTTCATTAAAGAATAAAAGACACTGAGATGATACCTGTCTATCAGCCTTTGATGATCAGAAGTTGCTTCATCAAATGACGGCATATCCCCATTAGTTTTGGGTATATGCTGCATAATACCAGAGATATATTTGAATATTAAATTAAGTTGATTTCAAAAATTGAAGTATAGTAAGGACGGATGACATTGAAGGGTAAGGTTTTCATCATACATGTACATCTTAATGCACATTTAATTTATTGATAAAAGTAGAGGAACCTTGATACTATTCCGTACTAAGACCTAATTCGAGTATCGCTAACTCGAGAATGTTAAGAAGGAGATAAGATTAAACTACAAAGCATAAAATAGAAAGCATTAACTGGTCACAAGATGGCTTTGTTTGGTTAAGCAACGGTTCCAGCTTATGAGGCCCTACATGTCCTTTTAATTGCTGATATTTTGTCTGTTTGTTTTCAAAATTTATGAGACCTTGGTTATGGAACTCCAATTATATGACTTTCAAAGTTAATCTCTCCTTTAGATATTTGGCACCTATACCTACTTCTAACTCAATGAAAAAAAATCCAGGGTTTCGAATTCTCAAAGCTTCCATAGGGCTATATAAGCTTTTAAAAAGGTTTCTTTAAAACTTCTAACTATTGTTGAGCTGCTGTATGGTTTGGACAATATCCAGCCTTTTGCCTACATATCCATTGCCCACGGCCCATGGGGAATCACGCATTCCTCACGGAAAGTATTCATTTATCTCTCTCCCATATTATTATCAACATAATGCTGATGGTTCGATTATGATGAAATTTTTAAAAATAAAATATTATCCTCCCTCTGTCCCATAATAAATGTCGCATTTGACTTGTTAACGTTTTTAAGGAACGTGCTTGTACAATGGTAAAATTGCATTAAGATAATTTCTTGTTTAGAAATGCGGCACTTATAATGGACGAAGGGAGCATAATACATTCCTTCGTCCTCGAAAGATACTCTCTCTTTAATTTGTTGGTCACTGTAATTGAACTTTGACTAAAATTTTATTAGAATGTGATTATCATAAAAATTGTTATGGATATATATCATCAAGAATACTATCGATAAAAAAATTTATAATTTCATTAGAACGGTTAAATTTTCATAAATTATTGGTCAAAGTTCAACCAAGTTGATCCCCAAGATTAAAGTGGGACTATCTTTCAAGGATGGAGGGAGTATAATAGAACAAGTTTTAATTGATAAGCCAAAAGTGAAACACATCCGAAGTAACATCACTACATCAAGTTGATTCTTTTCTTAAGTAATCAAGTTCACAAGACACAAGTACGGTACAAAACGCCACAATCAAACCCCTCCACCCCTGCGTCCTTGAAATAAACTTAATAGGTAAATTTCAACTTCATTGTTTTCTAACCTCTCATTCATGAGTTCATACGACGTTTCATATTAGCCGACCCCAAATCATTTTGACTAAGGCTTTGTTGTTGTTGTTGTTGTTGTTGTATAAGAATACTTAAAGATATTTTGTTTCTTTACGCCAAAATGACACTTTTCCTGTTGGACACACAAGAGAACCAAAAAGAAGATAAGTGAAGAAAATGGTGGACATTCAAATTGAGAAATAGCACGATTTTGGGAGACAAATAATGATGGAGAGTAGGCATGACTGGAATACATATACTTGGGGTTTAAGCTACCCCCGTTTCAATAGAAGAGTGACATTTGACCAAACACATGCATTAAGATAATGGTTTGAAAATTTATTAATTTCTTAAGTTGCTCAAACATTTGAATCCTCGCTAGGTGGCAATATTTGATCACAAATTAGGCAGGAAAATGAAGGTTAACACAGTAAATTTGTTGTACAAAAATTTTCCTTTTAAGGAAATGTTACTCTTCAATGGGATGGCCCAAAAAGGCATGCACACTTACTTTATTAAGGTGGAGGGAGTAGTACATTTAAACTCGGTTAGTGATGTGTAGTGATGTGGTCGATGCATGGGCCGGGATAGGACATATGAAACCAGATACCGTCCCATGGCCTGCATACTAAACTAGTGAATTCGATGTGGATAAGAATTAGTTGATTGGGTGAAATTAAAATACACAAAGTCAAGGCGCATCAATTTGGGTATCCTCGCTATCTATTACACGATATTCCTAATTTATGCACGCTTTTCCAATTGATTCTCAATCAACACACATGCATTTGGTGTTTAATTAATTCTTTTTATGTGGATGATAATGATAGCCACAACATTAGAACGATTAGTTGTGTTTTATTAGTGAGTATACTTGATTAAGATGTGTGCCTACCAACAACAACAAAGCCTTAGTCCCGAAATGTTTTGGGATCGGCTGACATGAATTCTCATATGTCATCGTTTTAAAAACAAAAAAAAAAAGAACAATAGTTAAACGAAGAAATAGGTTCGGATAAAATTAGGAAAAAGCAAATAATAATAATAATGATAGTAAAACGAATATATAGGGGGAAATAAATTTTAGAATAAAAGGGAATAATTTTTGAAGGCTTGTCAAGGATGAATACAAGAAGAAAATAGAGAATTACAGACCGAACATATAAAACACTTACAGGAACAGGAATAATTTCGTTCAAACGCTTGCCTACTTCTCCATCAAGATCCAGCTCGTCAGTTATCTCTAGATTATACAAATACTCCTCTCCATCATAAGATCTATCTCCAGGGCTAGAGCATGAACTTGGGGGTCCTAAATCATCTCCTTCTCGCAACCCGTCCTGGTCATCTACCAATTACAAGAATGTTACTGCTTTACACCATAAGGCAATCAAGACTTCTTTTTTATTCTTTTTCTTTTTTTCATGAGCAGCTTACCATAGTAGTATTTTTTGTTTTTATATTTCATTTTTATAGGGAAATAATTGTATTAGATTAAAGAGAAGAATTTACAAGAGACAGATAAGAGACCCGCTTACCATAGTAGTAGGTTCCTGATAGTGGGGTATACCAATTGTGGGTCCTGCTGGATACTTGCCGGAGCTCCTCCACTACATTGGAAGAATCATTTCCTTCTGTAACTGACATTTGCAGTAATTCTTGTTGAAGAGAATGCGCAATGATCTCATCATGTTCTATATTGTTAAACTCAATGTCTTGATTATGACCACTACTATATTGTTCATGACTAATATTTACATTATGTTGATTATTGTCATTGTAATAATTAGAGTTGAACATTGGGTCCACATCAAGAAAATTAAGACCCCATCGGACAACATCTGAATCTTGCTCACCCATAATGAAGTTAGCCCAGTCTGCTTCTTATCAGCAACAGCAATGACTTTACCTATAGCATTGGGTTAAAATGTTAGCTGTGAAACAATATAAGGTCAGACATCAACAAATAAATACTCCATCCGTCCCAAAATGTATGTCCAAAAAATTTTCAAATTTGCTCTTGATCAAGAGCAAATTTTAAAATTTTTTGGACATACATTTTTGGACGGATGGAGTAGCAGTTTTCTTACTGTTGATGGGTTGAGCTGAATGAAATTTAAGAAATCGGGTACAATGGACAAAGAAGCTTAAGAAAGTAGAGGTTTGTTCTCTTAGATTTTATCTGAATTTTATCATTCTAGATAGATGACAATATATAATCCTCCTCCAATGTACCACCCCACTACACTATAAATATCAGATAATGACAGCATGCTTTAATTATGTTTTATTTTTTCCTTCTAAATTGGAAATCCACAATTCATATAAAGCGTGATCATCAATGTTAAGACCTTCAGGCCAATTTGCACGTGACATATTTCACTGTCCTGTTTTCAGCGGATATAATATACAGATATAAGTAGGTGAGTAACTTAAATTTCCCCACAACAATCATTCTTGATAAAAAGAAGGAAGTAACCATGCAGCCACTAATTTAGGCAGTGACCATGTTGTTGACATGCATCAAAGTGTAAGAAAAGGACAAACAACCCACATCAAAGGACTGACAGAACCAACAATAGTAGAAAGATAAACAATATAAGGTGCAATAATAAATACTCCGGTTTCTCAATGAGAAACTAATGTAGAGTCAAAACCCTTGCAATACAAGCCTCTGAAACCTTGTAGAAACTAGAAACACTATAAAAAGGGCAGCCCGGTGCACAAGGCATCCCCGCGTAGTGAGGGTCCGGGGTAGGTCCACATAGCCAAAATAAAGATGAGTGTCAAAACTTCATATCTCTGGAATATGCACGTATTTAGTAAAATTAATGCAAAACGCGAGAATAAATTGGTGATGTTCTGTGTTGTTATAATTTTTATTGTTATCTGTCGATATATTGAAGGAATAGGCCATCTTGTTTCCCACGAAGTAATTAATGGTAGAGTTTTTGGTACTATTTAGCTTTTTTTCCATTAGAAAGGAATGAGGAAAAGGGATACAGAGACAGAGACAAAATAACAAACAATCAATTTAAAATACAGAGAGAGAGAGACTGACAGAGACCAAATAACAAACAATCAATTTCATCCTGGAAAATTGAAGGGATGCAAGATTTAAACAGAACTCACAAACTAAAGGAAAAAAGGAAATTAATAGACATGAAAATATTTTATATCAAGAAAAATAGTTACTCATGCATCTCCGGTGCTATTCGACTTAAGAATTATGAAGCTATAATGGACTACAAAATTCCTTTCCTGAACCACTCCCTACATTCGTGAACCAGAATAACAAACACTCGATTTCCCAAGTCCAGAAAACTAGTATCTAGCCAATTGAGCTAGTCCTCATGGTCAAACTTTGGTAGGTATTAGAGTAAATGGAATATGAGCTAGCGTACCAACAAGATGAAGGACATGGAGCTATGACTCTAGTTGAAATTCTAGCAATTGTCAATAGCACAAAGTATTATATGCCCGAAGATTTATCCAAACCTCTCTTGTAACCTTATCGATAAAAGGAATTCCTAAAGATTCCCAATGACTAAAAAAACATGTATTTTGATTTTAAGAAATTATATATCTTAGTAATGAGACTAAACAGGAATCCAACTACGAACTTCACAAGGTTTAAAATAACTATCTCAATTTAACAGGATGGGGAACTCAAACAGCTAAGTTTCTCAAACATGAAACACCAAAAAAAGTAGAGTATATTATCTATAATAATGGTTGGATATGATGCTAGCGCGGAATATTGAAATAGATGACTTAGTCTAAGAATGTCATTAATTTGATCAACATGTATGGGTAAATGAAAAGGAATATTACACTCAAAAACACTAAAGCTAGTTGTACTTTATGGGCAAGAATGACTAAAGAGGTGGCTAATGATTATAGCTAATATGAGAATGCTAAGATTGTTGTTGATAAAACTACCTCAAACAAATTTCTCAATTATATTAACTTGCATGTTTTTCCACTCCATGGAAGAAAAGAAAGATTTTTATGAGAATGCCAAATGAGCGCAACCTCAATATTTTACTCATGTTCTAAAGTTTATTTCGGATCTAGTCATTTTAGTGCAGTCACTTACTAATCATAAATGCACATAATTGCTTCGAAATTGTTAGTGTTACACCAGTATTGCCATTGGTGTTGTCTCCTGTGTTGCTACACCAGTGTTATCACTGGTGTTGCCTCATGTGTTGCCATTGTGTTGGCAGTTTAAAATGAGGATAGTTGCTACATGTTATTCATAAATTACAAAGTGATAACTAATTATTATATGTCAGATATTAGCTTGTTGTGTTTATGGTTGAACAGGTCAAAGACAAGGCTCTAGGCGTGACTTGCGAGGGAGAAAAGAAAGTTACACAAAATCTTTATTTATGTGTAATTGTTGAGACCAAGTAATTTGTGTTAGGTTGTTATCTACTCAGGGGGAGCTGAAGATAAGGCGTACAAGGCTGATACAGCTTGGCGGTACAAGTGGTGAAGCTTAGGATGACTTAGTCTTCCACAAACAAGGAAGGTGGAGCTAAAAATGAGAAATTTATCTCATGACTGATTTTCTGGTTAGTTTGAGTAAGCTCCAAGTTCTAGGAGCCTATAAATAGTGCAAGAATTCGACATCTTCAATTACCCAATTCAGAAGTTGAGATTTGCACAAGTTAGAACACGGCTCTTCGGTGTTGTCCCATGTGTTGGCAACACACTGTCCAACACCAGTGAGTTATCACGTATAGCTTTCATTCTTAGAGTGTTTCTGAGTGTGAGATAGGTTGTTCTTGTAAAGAGTGTGTTCTAGAATAGTTGTTCACCTATTCTATTGATTGAAAATCATTCGAAAACTTTTGACCTTGTACCAAAAGCTTATTATTAAGAAAGGTCTTACTTGGGGTGGCACCCCTCAAGTTATATATTCATTTATATATATAACTTGAGAAAAATCTATTCACTTGTGTTTATGTTTACTTTTATTTCCGCAGCTTTATAAAATCTCAATTAGTTTTTACTTTGTTGGATTGGGTC
Organism: Adenophora triphylla var. japonica; assembly: GCA_022495995.1. Taxonomy (NCBI): domain Eukaryota; kingdom Viridiplantae; phylum Streptophyta; class Magnoliopsida; order Asterales; family Campanulaceae; genus Adenophora; species Adenophora triphylla. The sequence goes on along the minus strand of JAFEMH010002937.1, from coordinate 34,947 downwards.
AAACAGTGTTGTCTTAAGTACTGTCAATACTTGGGACAACACTAGTGAGTTTTTCTCACTTATCTAAGCCATTGACAATTTCAGAAATGATTCAAGGAATGATGTCATATTTTTGACGTGTCGTACCCTTTTACACATTCGACATAGACAAGGTCAGTAGTTGGTACAATGGGCACTCTGGTGGCTATTATAAATTATCGTATAATATAGCAGAGGAAGATGGCCTGAAAGGAGCAGAAAATACTTTCTTTTTAAATTCTTTGACGCCCCTTTTAGAGCTTTTCCCTCTTGATGCTATGTTATAATAACTCCCAGTTTAAGTACCTTTAAGCCTTCGGAAAGGCACATCTACATTCTTTTTGTCGGACCATATGCTTGAGCAATCATGTTATGCTGTTAATACAACAGAGATTTTCAGGCTACGCGACAACACTAATAACTAAAAATGGTAACCATACTTAACCAACATAGTAAGCGATGTAAACACAACGACATTCAATGGATAGGACTGCAAGCGGCAATGTAAACTTCCTTTTTTGCCATAGCCCATAAGAACAGTACTTAAAGTGGCTAGTTCACATTCTTTGGCATAAGAATTATGTTCAACATAGGAGGACAGTTTTTCTAATATGGACTTCAGGATCAGAATTTTCCAGAATGAATATCACTAAGTTAATTGTCGCTTCTTATTTCACTGTCGCTTCTATCTTTCTACAACTAATACAATCAAAATGAGGGCTAAAAAGTTGACTTAGATTCGGGAACTAGCCAAACAAATGAAAGTGATCAAACAAATTCCGCAATGGACTAAAAAGTTAATGAAGTAAACTCAGAATCTCAAGCTTCAAAGACACATAAACATCTTTCATCAATACATCCACCCATCTACAAATTTAAAAACACATGAAAATACACAAAACACTCTTTCTTGCAACATCTTCAACACGTACCCACCTATCAATTTGCAAACACACACAGAAACCCATTTCAATTAAGAATTGATCCCAAAATTCAGAATAAAGAAAAAATTAAATCATAAATAGAAACATCCAAATCAGCCAATAACAAAAGAAATCAAATCAACCCACATAAACTAATGAGTAATTAAACAAACTCACCTTCCCTTCAAATCGCTGCAAAAAAAAAAACCAGTAAAACCCCAACACCCTTCAAGCCAAATAACTTCAACTCTTCAATCAATCAGCAGAAATTCTATATAAATTCAGCCAAACCTATACTTACAGATTAAGTGTATGTATAACATAGGGAGAGAAGAGAAATGGGGAGATAAAAGGTGAAAAGAGGAAGGGAAAACCAAAGGTGGGAGAAATTGAAGGGTATATATACAGTTGCTTTAGGTAGTTAAACGTCGAACAGATTTGATTAAACAAATTGGATTTCTTCAATTTATGGAATTGGGTTTTTGAAGAAAGGAGCTCTTTTCTTTTCTTGAAAAGTCACACCTCTCTCTCTTTCAAGAAAGTTTTCAAGTTTGGATTTTGTTTTCAATAATTAGAATTAATTAATAGTATCAATTAAATTTTTATGCTTGAGATTTACTTTTATAATTTATTACTCTCTCATCAGTATCTATAGCATAAATCACAACCCCTCCGTGAACAGTACAATGAACAATATCACATACCAAATTTCCCATTTTGTCCTCACTAAGTTATCCCTTTCCCATTTTGCCCTTAAAAAAAAAAATTTTAAAAAAAACAAAGAAAAAAAAATTAATTTAAAAAAAAAAAAAGGTGTCCTCGAACATGGCCTTTTACTAGTAATAATTATAGGAGTAATGTTTTTCATTTTATTTATCATAAAATAAAGAATGGAGTATATAGTATGGGTTTTTCTAATGGGCACACATTAATATCACTAAATTCCATAATAGTTTTTGTGAAATTGTTTTAACTAATAACTAATGAATTTTAATAATAAATAATTAATTTAATTAATACAGTATATTTTAATAATATAAAACAAGTATTTAAGGGAAGAAGATGTTTATAATACAGTGAAAATGTAAACTTGTTGAACAATTACATGATAAGGGGATTACTATAATCAAATTTTGAGTAAATTTCAAATATTTATAATTAATTATGAAAAATAAACTTTTTATATAAATATCCTAAAATAAAATTTTAAATTATTATTATAGAAAATTATTCAGACCCCTTAAGGAGGTAGGACCCAATTTGGGAAGGTGAGAGCAAACTTTTGTGTATTTTTCTTACATGAATCATGAATCGTTTGTTGTTTGATAAAAATTATTGTGGGTTCATGTTCCACTCCATGTGAACATTGAAATGGTATATCTAGGTGTCCAATTTGAGATTGGATGAGCAATATATGATAGCTCAAAGTTGGTGGGTTTAAAGTCTAAATTTTAGAATTTAACATCACTATTGATGTCCCATGATTCTTAAATTAATGACGGATTAATAGGAATCATTACATTGGGATTAGGGGTTACAAAGTGTGAAATTAAACCCCATGAATACAAGGTAATGACTCCCATATTAATACAAGTATTAATTGGGAATTCATCACATGGTTATTGAAGCTATAACTAGAGAAACTCACAACAAATAAAAACAACATTTTCCATCAATCTTCATCCTCCCATTTGCAATTTGTTCATCTTCTTTCTTTGGCCTCCTAGAAATCTATCCATGGTGATTTTTTTCAAGCATAGTAAGATTCACCGAAGATTCTAGTGTGCAAGAATAGTCTGGCCCGTCCGTTTTATCCTGGGAGGCGAACGTCCAAAACAACCTCAAGGACAACTTGGTGAGGGGGCGAATTTGTCTTAAGAAGAGTGTGGCACACACGACTCGGGCAACATCAAGACGATCAACCTACGGTTATTTCTTCTTGTTTTATGTTGTTCATTGTATCAATAAATATATTGTAATTTTTTTCTCTTTTGTGCTTTTGTAAGATTTTGTCTAACAATTATTTCCAACGTACAACATTTTCCAGCATTAAATAAAAGAGGAGGCTAAAAAAGAATAGTGCATTTAATATTTCCAAAATATATTTGTTTCCGTTGAAGTATCTGAGATTATACAATAACAAACATCCTTGAAAGTTTTGTGTAGCTAGAAAAGTAAAATTTAACAACACAAAGAATCAGATATGTGTAAAGATATGAGACACAATTGTGTACACAATCAATAAAAGTAACGGAAAATTAATTAACACAAAAAATTGAACATTTACCGATTCAACTTTAGCAAAAAAAGGTTCTAAACCAAAAAGTATTTCACTTATTAAAAGATCTAAATTACAAAATTAAAACCTATCTAATAAAATAACAAATAACTAAAATACTCAAGCAAGTTCTAACACGCTGAACAAATAATAGACTTCCTTCATAACCTAAAACATCAATCACAATAATGGATCTCACAAAATCTTTCTCTCTCAAATAAATCATTGAAATACGTAAGTCTTCTTGTTGTTGTATGATCTTCTTATATAAACAGCAAAACGAGAATCCTTCATAACAATCTCTTCATTGATTTATGCGAAGTAACCTAAAAGAAACAAAAGAGGTGACACTAAAAGAAACACAAATCAATTAGTATTGTTAGTCTCCTAAAAATTAGCTATCAAGATAATATTTATGTTAATAAAAAGATATGAATTACTTAAACAATATCCTACCAAAAATAAATCTAAATCTTTACAAGAAAGTCTAAAATCTTATGCACAATAAAAAGCTCCACACGAATTAACTGTTCAATCTCATAGGGATTCTTGCACTTTCAATTTCCACTCATTTGGACTTTCTGATCAAAACAAAGATTTAGCAAATAATTTCATAACCAGACTTACACTTAGCTCCCCCTTAATTAGATGTGTGAACGCATCCACACATACAACTACATAGAAAACATGTTATACCAAAACTCGCAGTTTAAAGCTAAATAAAAACAACTAGTACCAGAGTATATCAAATATGACAGACCTAAATGTGCAAAATGTAAACAATTACTTAACTCCCCCTGAGGCGGTGCTTTCCGATTCAGTCCTTACAGCACCAGAATCAACCTCAAAAGTCTCTTACAACTTGTTCTCCCCTTTTTTTACTAGAAAATGTAGTTATCAAGAACTGGAAAATAACTCTAATCTTCTTCTAATTCTCTGTATGGTACTAAGATGCAGTAGCTAGTTTGTGCTTGAAGAGATGTGGTCTAAGTTTCAGAGGCCAAAATTTATGCATCCAGAGCTTCTAGTTGAGCAACCAATGATACTTGATGTATGTCCAAACGTAGCCACATCTTAACTCACATCCCGAGTTTGTTGAGGGGAAGGTGGAGGATCAGACTCATATCGAAAGGGCAAGTACACAAACCTTTGATTCTTGTCCAGTATGGTCTTAACTTCCATGTAATACTTTATGTCTGTTACCCTAGGCTCATTTTTCTTGACTTTCACCTCTTGTGCCACTAAGATCTGAGAGATGAGGGTAGGGTAAGGAAAAGACCAATTCTTTGAGGGAGACTCGCTATATTTTGAGATTTTCTTGAAAATAAACTTCCCAATATCAATTGTCAACCCAGTTCCTAACTTATACAACAAATCAACATGTTATATGGTCACAATGATTTTATTGTTTGAAGGGTACATGTTGGCAGTGATGAATGAGGTCGACATGAATTCGGGCCTTAGGAAGGAAGAGGCATGAGTGTTTGGTCGTATGGTCGGACCAGACTTGGTCAAATCCTTGTTAGATCGGAACAAGTCCTTGGTCGACCTAAGGGGGGGAGGTTGTCGTCTAATATATGAGACATGGAGATTGGTCTACCTGACTTATTGGGCCTAAGTAATAGTATGAACGTTGGGCTAGACCCGTTGTGTCTAATCCGTCACTTTATTCCGTTCAAAAAATAAATATAAAATAATTTTAACTATATACTCCCTCCGTCCCACGTG
>JAFEMH010002937.1:0-27500 GCA_022495995.1 Adenophora triphylla var. japonica | reverse complement strand
ATTATTATTATTATTATTATTATTATTATTATTATTATTATTATTATTATTATTATTATTATTATGATTATGATTAAGATTATTATTATTGTTATTATTATTATGATTATTATGATTATTATTATAATAATAATCTTAATCATAATAATCTTAATCATCATAATTATACTAATACTAATCATAATCATAATACTAATAATAATAATCATAATGATCATAATAATAATAATAACAATAATAATAATAATAATAATAATCATAAACATAATAATAATAATAATCATAATAATAATAATAATAATAATAATAATAATCATAATAATCATAATAATCATAATAATAATAATCATAATAATTATAATAATAATAATCATAATAATCATAATCATAATAACCAAATTGCAAATATTGACAAAACATAGGTAACCAAACTGCAATTTGCCCTATGAAAAATGTCTATCTTGCCCCTCCTTTATTCATGTGTTAGCCATATGTCCTTAATTGTTAACGAAAGTTAGTTTTTAACTGGATTTACATTGAATTGCAACAAATTGACAATGTTGGGAATGAGTTTGCAACTTTTACACTCTTGGGAACCAAATTGCAAAAACTGATAAAACATGGGTAACTAAACTGCAATTTGCCCAAAAAGAAAGTAAGAAGGAGGTTAATTGTAGGGGGGCCATTCCTCCCCTTAATTTCCTCACCTCTTTTTCCCTTAGAAGTCAAAAGCCCCTTACCCCCTTCCATACTTCCTCCATCCCCTCACTTCACCTCATCATTCTCTCTCTCTCCTTCATCTTCTTCATTCTTCCTTCTTCCAATTTTCCATGGAAACTCCCTCTCCCTAAATTCCTTCCAAAAATTCTATTAAATTCAATTCTTCTCCATTTGAAGATTTAATTGTACTTTCGTGATAATTATGAAGAGGGGAGCACATTGAGCTAAGAAGATCCTTAATCCACTTCATAATTGCTAGGTGAGTTATTATGACTTCCTTTCTTTAAATGCTCATAAATGATTTGATGTTGTTATTGTAATTATAATGGTTGTTTGATGCCTTGAAAACCTTCTTGGAGATGAGGAAATGAATAATGTTTGGAGAGATGTTGTTGTTCATAAAAGTTAAGTAAGAATGTAAGAAAATGGGTTGAGTTGAACTTAGAGGGTGAATCTTGAAATGTGTTAGTAAATTGGGATAGTGTTATGGGTGTTGTTCATGAAAGTAGTAAAAAGTAGAAGTAAATGGATTAAGTGGAGATCTTGGAAATTTGTAGTAAATTGGGTGGAAAACCAAGTGGAAATGATCTAGGTGTGGGACTTAGTACTTGGGAGATTGAATGAGTTAGAAGGAAGTACAAAGTTAGAAATTTCCTTAGGTTCATAAATTAGAAAGCACTTGGTGGAAAATTTGGATTATTGGGGAATTGTGGTTATAGCTGCTGTGGTTACCAGTTCTGGGCCGAGGCACGAGTCGTGCCCCTTGGCACGAGTCGTGCCCTTGGCCAAAATCGTGACCACGAGTCGTACCTAGGAGGTTCAATCGTTCTGAGTGACTTAAGGGATTGGCACGAGTCGTGCCCTGGGGCACGAGTCGTGCCCTGGCCTGGTGACATGGGGTCAACTTTGGAGTTGTTTAAACCTAATCAAACTAGGACCAAAATGAAATCTCTTTAACCTAGATTAAAGTAGAATACTTTGGCTACACAATGACCTCTTAAGTGATCAAAATGGAATTGTGGAAGTAGTTTAAATATTGTCCCGAAAATGGTTGATAGGCTTGATTTGTAACTTCACCAAAATAGTTCCAACTTGGAAAATAGATCTTGAACTTTTAATAAGGTTATTCAAGGTTGTATAATGACTATGTAGGAATGGTTTATTATGTATAGTGGCCTTACTTGCCCCTCTCCTTGGTGATTAGTTGGAAATAGTGTAGAAACCATAGGTTTCACTATTGAATTAATTGGAGATGAGCATGTATCGCCTTGTGGCATTATTATCCCAAATTGTTGAATTATTGATTTTGTGGATACCTTAATATCCTAAGTATGGATTATTTGGCAAGTTGTTGTGTTGTATCCCAAGTGTGGATTATTTGGTTATATTGTTACCTTACTTGAATTCATATTCATTGATGATATTATGCATAGTGTATTAAATGGTTGTTGCACTATGGTATGGATTAGCATGAGTATACATTACCATGTTGTTATATTATGATGCATTGTGTATTAAATGGTTGTTGCACTATGGTATTGATTAGCATGAGTATATATTACCATGTTGTTATATTATTATCCCTTTTCGTGGATTTATTTCAAGTATCTATCATGTGCTTGAACGTGTATATGTGATAAGGGGGTATAATGGAATTCAATCAATTATTGATTTGTTCTATAAGTGATTGAAGGTTCATTATACCTGTGACCTGCCCCTCTGTGGCCACAGAGTGGGATGTGCAAGCTACTGTATTGAGCAAGAAAAAGCCCTTACGGTTATGCTGCGATTTGGTGTACCGGTGGAATGCTCTGTATGAAGCCAAGCTTTACAGTAGCGCTGATAGTATATGATACTCTAAATTAGGGGTCATATATGTATCATGTTTTCTTATATGGATCTCTGGGGTATGAGACCTATAAGCGGTGAATGTGCATGGGGGCAATTCACCAAAGAGCGGAGTTTTACTCCCACGTTGTACGACTTATTGTTCAGACGGGAAAGGTAAAATGAGGTAACGTAAGGTGTTTACCGCTTTCATAATGTGTTATGTGCTACCATGCTATGTGTTGCATCTTGTTTGGCATCTTGCTGCATTCATAATAGCTCATTGAGATTTATTCTCACCCCTTCCCTTTTACTGCTTTAGATTGTGCTGAGACAGGTGACCTGAACCAGTGAGGCCGGGGAAAGAGTTGGACTCTTGCTTTTGGGACTTATCAGGATAGGTATATGAGAGGGTTGTTGGGAACATATTTAAGTATTACTCTTTTATAAGATGTAAGGAAAACTCTTTTGTCAAACAATGTTAATTAGGATTTTCAATGTAATTAATCAAGTATGGTTATTAAAGTATTTGTTTAAATTCCTCCAAGTGGAGATATTATTATTTGATTTTGTTTATGGAAAATTTAGAATTGGTCTCTTGTAAAGGCAATTAAAAGTTTTAAAAACAATAGATGGGTTTTCTTAGTTTGAGCTTCTCAAGCTCGGGACACGCGTTAGGTCCCGGGTTGGGGTGCTCACAGTTGGTATCAGAGCTTAGTTTAGAGGTCAAGGGTAGATGTCTAAACTAAGGGGGAATGTGTGGAAATTGACGCCGAGTGTTTAATGCATGAGTTCGTTCTAATGGCCGAAAGCAATAAGGATCAGCGAAAGATTCTAGAAAATGAAGAAGATATGGGTATAGGTGGAATTCAGGATGAAGAGATGATGAAATTATTTAGGATGTTGGTACAGAATATGGAGACTAGAGAATCAGTTCTGAATCAACCTGAGGGATGTCTAAGTGATGGATGGGAAAGGTTTGTGAAGATGAATCCACCGAGTTTTAATGGATATCCGGGTCCGTTAAAGGCATAAAAATGGTTAGAGAGAATGAACAAAATCTTTGAGGTTATGGAGAGTCGCAACGAAGAGAAAGTTAGGTATGCCGTTTTCAAACTTGAAGGTCCAGCTGATCAGTGGTGGCAGAATTTGAAGGGAAGTTGGGAGCGGGATCATACGCCCCAGACTTGGGATAATTTCACTCAACAGTTCGAGGACTATTTCATTTCAATGGTTACAAGGGATAAGAAGGAGATTGAATTCTTAGGACTAAAACAAGGGAACATGACGGTAGATCAGTATTCAGTCCGGTTTGAGGAATTAGCTAGGTGTTGCCCTCATTTGGTATCGCATGAAGTGAAAAGGGTTCAGAAGTTTGTAACAGGTTTGAGGAGTGAGTTTAGGAAGAAATTATGGATTGATAGTTTCACCGATTATCAGACAGTCATAGATAGAGCATATAAGGTCGAGAAGGACATTGAGGAAAATAGTGGAAGATCCGGAAGTGGGATTAGAAATAAACCAAAGTATCTAGGACAAGGATCCAAAATCACTAAAGGACAATCAAGGACTTCAACTTCAGAGAGTATGAGAGGAGAACTTGTTGTAGCTTCTTCGTCAAGGCCAATATCAAAACAGTATGGGATGATTTGTAAATTTTGCAAGAAGATGGGTCATTCTGAAGATAAGTGTTGGAGTAAGCAAGGGAAATGCTTGAAGTGTGGAGAAATGGGTCACTTTAGGAGGAATTGCCCACGAGTGCAGCGAGGACGAGGATAGATAGATTCCTCAGAGGTCACTAGAGGTATATTCCCTGTCTCAGAAGTAGAAGGTCATATTTTATAGATCCTGTTTCATATCATTTATGTTTGGCATCACATGTTGCTTCTATGTGGCATACATTACTTAAGAATTTGTTTTATTGTTAGAGGATTCTGCTCTTATGAGAGAATACCTCGAATCTCCTTTGGTTAGCCACGGTGGTGATGTGGTTATGGCTGAGCATGTATTGCCAGTTGATTTGGTATTATTATCAATTTATGATATACTTGACCTGGAGGGTTAAGTAGTTGTTGTATATTGGTAGACTATCATAAGAAGTGAGTCTCCTTTTATATACTTAAATTGATTATATTGGTCGTTAATATAAATAAACATTTATATGGTACTCTCGTTATATAAGCATTAAAGACAGAAAGTTTGGGTTAAAAGTGTGAAGGATATTGGTATGTGTTAGACTTGCATAAGAAGTCTTTTCAGAAATTTTACGTGTTAGTTGTGAGTAAATGGTAATTGTATTTCCATCAAGGTATCTCATGTGTGATTCTAAGTATGATGATCAGAATTGTAATCCTTAGTTTGATGGCTTTATGGTAATTAGGATTGATGGTCTCTTTGTTAATTTAAGTTCCGGGAAGATCATGAAAATCAATTGAGAGTTGGGTTAATGATTCCTGGTGAGGAGTCCTTGTATGCAAGGTCTAGCTAGTGTGAGTTGGCTCGAGAAGATTTCGAATTTTGGGTTCTATAGTCTTAAGCTTGGAAGTTACCATGGATCTTACGAGGATTGTGTCCGTGATCTTTGGGTGGGCAAGTGCTATCGAAGGGAATTTTAGGGAATTCTTGAAAATTGTAAAATCATTGATTTAGTTAACATTAAAGACTATATAAATGGTGTAGGATGTACTAAGGGTGAATCATATTGATAGAAATGGAGAATAGATTGACTATAGGTCCGATCCTTACCTTACCTATTGGATGTGAGGACTTTGTGGATTTTTAGTGCGTATTAAAGGAAGATTAGGTTGTGATATTATGAGAAATGGGAAAGTAATAATGTATGTCTAGAGGAAGTTAACTTAGATAAATCGGAACTTTCTTACCCTCTACTCGAGAGTGGCTGCAATTGTTTTATGTTGTTAAGTAAGAACCTTACCTTTTTGAAGCTCTCTTATGGAATTTGTTACCGATCCTAAGAGTTTGGAGGAATTAGTTACTTAAAAAGGAAGAGATTAGAAGACTATCTAGATCCTTGAAAAATAGGTTGTGTGTGGTATAATGGACTTCCTTTCAAGTTGAGAAGTTAATTTACCTTAGCGAATTGTGGATAATAGCAGTCTTAGTTTAGCATTTAAGTGGTACTGTGTGAAGCTTGGTATAGAAAAATCATTCGCATGATTCCTTCGTAAGTATGGAGTTCTTCAGTTAATGATGATTTGACGGATTCGACTTATGTGGGGAGAACGTTGAAGAGTTATTAGAATTACAATTTCGGGGTCAAATTCTAGAATATTTGGGTTGTGAGAATGTATAGAAGAATCATGACATTAAGGAAACTATTTGAAGGTTGTAATTTGAAATTCTTGGGGAAGTAGCCTTTGTTAGTGATCATTAAGGTAGTCAGGTTTAAAATTCGGGACGAATTTTCTTTAAGGGGGAGTGAGTGTAACGACCCTAACCCTAGGCACAATTTTAGTATTATATTATATGCTTTTAATATTATTATTAATATTATGTGTTCAATTTTTATATTTGATTTCTTATATTAGGATGAGATAATTGGGAAATTAAATAAAGCATCTTGGGAGAAGTATAATAATAGGAATGAATAAAATAAATAAAATGTGGGTAGTTATTTTCTTTGGGTAGGGGAAATATAAAATAGAAAAAGAAAGTAAGAAGGAGGTTAATTGTAGGGGGGCCATTCCTCCCCTTAATTTCCTCACCTCTTTTTCCCTTAGAAGTCAAAAGCCCCTTACCCCCTTCCATACTTCCTCCATCCCCTCACTTCACCTCATCATTCTCTCTCTCTCCTTCATCTTCTTCATTCTTCCTTCTTCCAATTTTCCATGGAAACTCCCTCTCCCTAAATTCCTTCCAAAAATTCTATTAAATTCAATTCTTCTCCATTTGAAGATTTAATTGTACTTTTGTGTTCGGTATGAAGAGGGGAGCACATGGAGCTAAGAAGATCCTTAATCCACTTCATAATTGCTAAGTGAGTTATTATGACTTCCTTTCTTTAAATGCCCATAAATGACTTGATATTGTTATTGTAATTATAATGGTTGTTTGATGCCTTGAAAACCTTCTTGGAGATGAGGAAATGAATAATGTTTGGAGAGATGTTGTTGTTCATAAAAGTTAAGTAAGAATGTAAGAAAATGGGTTGAGTTGAACTTAGAGGGTGAATCTTGAAATGTGTTAGTAAAATGGGATAGTGTTATGGGTGTTGTTCATGAAAGTAGTAAAAAGTAGAAGTAAATGGATTAAATGGATTAAATGGAGATCTTGGAAATTTGTAGTAAATTGGGTGGAAAACCAAGTGGAAATGATCTAGGTGTGGGACTTAGTACTTGGGAGATTGAATGAGTTAGAAGGAAGTACAAAGTTAGAAATTTCCTTAGGTTCTGAATGTGCGCTCACCCCCGGAAAAATTTGGGTTTCCCGGTTTAAATGAAAAAAAAGGAGTCGCCACGCAGTTTTAAGAGGAAACATTGAAAACCTTTATTTAGAGAGAAAACATGAGTTCGGAGATCAGGTTACGTATTGGGAAGAACCGAGAGTTCACCCAACACGCCTCGTCCGTAGACGAGTCTTTCAATCAAAACATCCAAGTAAATCCAAAGTGTGTGCAAATATTGATAATAAACGAAGTGTGATTAAATGCATCTTATTAATTATGGAACGAGAATTACATATTGTGAGCCCATTATTTAGGGAGGCCACATCCCTGATACAAACAATCTAAAAACAGATTACAAAGGAAAAAGGGTCTCTGCAGATGGGTCATGTATGTCGCATGAAACATCGCACCAGTGACCACATGTGTCGCGTGACATAGGATCACTTGGAGACAAAGGTGTCGCGTGACACATATGAGCCATCTGCAGAAACTGAACAATAAGAACACAGAATCAACAGAAAGCTATACAGATCTAATCATTTAACTAGATTACGAACGAAATACAGAAACGAAACTAAATCAACCCAGGGAGTGTGGATATGGGTAGATCCACACCCCCTTGGGGTTCAAACACCAAATCCAATCAAATAATCAACAATATAAGCTCAATTGCACGAATTATTCAGATTAAACAGAGAGATTGCGATTGGGATTCAGTAATCCAGATAGCTAGGATCTGATTACTGAATCCAAACAAAATTAAATGCTAGAATTAATAGAAATTAAGCAAGAGAGAGAGAGAGAGATTGGGTTTAGGGAATCGTTACCCTTGTTGCTTCCACGAATTCTATATCCAGTCAGATATAGAACCCTTCAATTCTTCACTTCTGATCTGGAAGGACTGATGCAAGGGGCTCAATTGGTGTAGCTTGAGAATTGGGTTTGGAAGGGAGGAATTGGGTAGGTTGAAGGTAGGAGAGAGAGAGGTTTGTGTTTAGAGAGGTTCGTTACGCTGCAAATTATGCAGAGTAACAGTAGGCTAAAATTCGGATCCATTTATGAGAGGGGGAGGGTCTTATTTATAGAGGCTGCGGTTAGGTTTGCCTTAATGTGTCGCACGACCTTACGCGTTCACTTTTATGCCTCAAGCGTCACGTGACACAAGGTGGCTCAACCGCTTTTGGCGCCAAAACCGGTTTACGGAACATTCCGGGAAAATACCCAAAAGGTCCAACAGGTTTTATTCCCAAGGGGTCCTTTGGCATGAATAATGTACCAAAAGGTACTTCCTTCACGGGAAACTCATGGAACGTTTCCGGAAGTCTCGGGATAGGCCAGAAATTTACCAAAACGCCCCTAAATGCAATTTTATTATATTAAAATGCATCTAAAAGGTTGCGAATTGGATTGGCGTACTTACAGAGCCCCTCGGCAACGTCACTTTTGGAAAAAGTGGGGTTGTCGATAAAATAAGACCCAATCTCAATGAGCGGCTAGGGTTAAGGTGAAGGGCTAGAAGGGTGAGAAGGGGAAAAGATGGCTGGACCTTTCTGAGAAAGGATTCCTACGTATCCCTTGAACAAGGGAATCAAGCCAAATCGTAGTTCGGAAATACCAAAATTAAATTCATAAGCCAGAAAGAGGTAGAGACGTATCTTTATACCTTTCTGTGCTTACTGTTGTTTCTGTGGGATCGGGTAGTTGCTTTCTTTCTCACCGGGTTGTAGGCTATAGGAGGGTCTCATGCTTGCAACTGGTACTTTTGCGAGTAGCTGTCGGAGGGTCTCATGCTATCGCTTTATTGACGAGTTGTAGCTGCCGGAGGGTCTCATGCTGCAACGGGTCTTCTGTGGATGCCAGGGGTCTCATACCACTTCTCTCATGCAGGGTAGTTGCCGGAGGGTCTCACACTACTGCTGCTTCTCTTCGTGGATGCCGAGAGGACTCATACCACTTCTCTTTTGCGGGGTAGTTGCCGGAGGGTCTCACACTACTGCTTTGCTTCTCTTCGTGGATGCGGAGGGTCTCATACCACTTCTTCTTCTTCTTCTTCTTCTTTCTTTGGGGATGAGTATAGGCTAGGGGTCTCACGCTATCTCTTTTACGCTCTATTGGGGATACATGTAGGCCCGGGGTCTCACGCTACTTCTTCTATACGTTACTTTGATAAGTATAGGCTGCCCGGGGGACTCACGCTATCTACGCTTTTCTTTGTCTTGTGGATGCAAAGGGACTCATACCACTATGTCGGTGCGGGGTAGTTGCCAAGGGACTCACACTACTTACGCTTTTCTTTGGGGATAAAATGTAGCCGCCGGGGGACTCATGCTACTTCTTTTACGCTCTTTCTTTGCTCTTCTTTGCTCTTTATGGATGCCAAAGGGACTCATACCACATCTTTTGCTTTGTTGATGAATGTAGGCCGGGGGTCTTATGCTAATCCTTTCTTCTCTCGTTATTGGTTTCTTTGTTGGACGGCCTTTGCTTGATTGCCGCTTTTCTTTGGTGTCCTTAGCTTTCCTTGGAGAGAGCTGGGGGACTCTGCTTCTTTCCTGTGCCTCGAGGCCACCGGTTTACGGAAATTTGTTCGTCAAGCGGGGATTACGTCTTCAGGGAATTGGTTTCTTTTCGTGGGGCAATTTGTTTTGTTGAGCTCTTCTTGGGGCTGTCACGGATACATATGCCTCTTTTTGCTTTTGTTCTTCCTTTTTCTTCTCCAGTTTGGTCGGAGGGCCAGTCTTTGGGACTCAATCGATAATTGTACCTGCGGGGGTAAAACAACATATGCCAGCGCTACACCTAAACAAGCCTATCTTGTTAGCAAAGATTAATTTATGTTAGCATGGTTTGCGCGAGTGCATGTCTGTCCTGGGAAAGCGAACGCCATTATTGGGTTAAAGGTTGGCTTTGTCAGGTTTACACATGGGGTTTTGGGATAGTTTCTGGTAGGTGTGTATAGCAGGGGTCCTCTCCTGTGTATTTTCAGGGGTATGTTACGGCAACGGCGAGTCGGAAAATGCTCTGGAGTAACCATTGCAGGCTTTTTCACACTGTCTGTCATCAGCCAAAGTATGTCGCCCGACATGTTATGTCTGTTTGGCTTCTTCTGTCGCACGGCGAGGAGGCTCGCGCGGCTCTTTCAAAAGTCGGTCCAGGGCTTCATTCGCGATCACCGTCTTCTTAGCGGGAAAACAACGGCCTTATTTGGCAGATAAGCGATTTCTTTGGTCAAGACTGTCACTTTTGGCTACAATGGAACATCATAGCAAAGAGATTGCTTCCCGGGAGTGTCAATTTCATCGGGACTTCATCGAAATTTGGGGATTTCATCTGAGGCAACATAGAAATATTATCGACAAGCGGTACAGTATGCCTTGTATTTGGTCCTTGAAAGATTGGAGGGTTGACTGGGATTTGCTTGAGTGCATCACATACGGGATTCCGAGCGCCATGTATTCTCTTTGTCATATAATTATCTGACCCCAACTATGGAAGACTTTAGGGCGTTGACAGGCTTGGGTAAGGCGGCTACTGTGGCATTCCCTCGGGACAGTCGGCTGATTGATGAGCAGCTATCTGACTTCTTATCTCTGCCTGCGAATCAGGTACTGCCTATGATTCTAGGTGATGGGTCCATAGATTTGACTCGGATGGCTAGGTTGCGTCTGTCCCGTCTGAGTTGTTTGACCTTTCTACCTCTCTGGATATGTTCATCTTTGTTCACACTTTGTCGGCTTACTATTTATGCGGGTATGCGGAGTGCCGGGTGTTTTGTTGGAGATTGTTAAGTAAATGAGGGGTGACCGGGGTATAGATTCTCGTCAAAATCATTACGCGAGGGGAGATGGATGTTGTACCCTTGTTCTTTGGTTTGAGATTTATCACGGTATTGACGAGGCTAGCGGGGATCGGACTTCATGGGAGCGAGCGGCCCGGCTTATTATCTCTGTGGTTCTTTGAGAGGTTACGTTTGATCGGACCATTACCGGAAGGTCGGACGGCCATGCCACAGGTGACTCGGCCACGTAGGGCTGGTGAGGGATGAGGTTGCGATAGTTGGCGAGATGAGGTTGTCACGGTGCGAGACCACCGATGCCGAGCTTTTGGATTCACACTTTGGAATATACGAGACCATGAGAGATATTCGGGATGGATCGGTAGTAGTCCGGTTGCACGGTTTGCATGTATCCTCTTTTACGTGTCCCATCACTGGTGAGCAGCGGTATAGGTATCCTCGCAGATCATCCGAGCTTTGAGGGAGAGGCGGTGGCCCGATCTTGTTCCGATGTCCATGACCGAGCCCCAGGCTATACATTTTTTCAGCAGATCTTTTCTGGAGGGCTTTCTTCCCACTCGTGTGCTCCTTCGACAGTCTAGAGGATTTACATTTCTGACCACATAGTATCTGGATTGGTATGAGGAGCATCTGGGTCTTGTCCAGTTGGCTATAGAGACTCGCCGCCAGGAATACTTGGGAGCAGACTATCCATCCAGTCGAACTCTCAGAGATATAGAGGCACGGGGAAACCCAGACAATGTTACCGGCGACGCTGCTGATGACTATGAGAGGCAAGAGATCCGGAGGGCTGCTTTAAGAAATGATCCAGAGATGAGAGCTCGCAGAGAGGCGTTGCGGCAAGAGAGGATTGCTAGGGCCGCCTTGAGGAGGCTGGTCGATTGAACCTGCCGGCGCGCGTTATTCTGAATTGGGACGGGCTCAAGGCGATTTGTTTGACATTCCTAAGCCAAAGACCTCCGGGGACCGAGAAAGAGGAAGGATAGAGGAGCGAATTCGGGAGCGGGGACGAGCCTCTAGACACACATTTTCCTTTTATTTTGAGAGACTCGAGACTCTTTTGTTTTATGTTTTGAGAGTAGGAATTATCTGTATGGGAACTGAGTACCCTTTGATTGCTTAATGCAGACAGAATAGATGTTATCAATGTTTTCTTTTATTCGCAACAAGCTTTTTGAGTCAAAAGGTAGGTCGTGCTTGAACTCATCAACAAGACTATTAACTCGAAATGATCCTTTGAAAAGCCTTAGAATTTGTAATCAAAACGCATTTTGGTAGGAAGAGAGATTTTGCGGCGGTTTTAGAACGAACCACAAGTGGTTGCCTACGTTCCCCTTTTGTAAGAGAACTAAGGGGCTCGGGTCTCCGTAGTTCGACTCAATTGACTTTAGTGTTTAAGAAAGGGGAAGACGAGAAGGGAAATGGTGCAACCATTTTTACCTAGACCGCCCTCTTTTGGGTTTTCAGTCTAGTTGGGTATATTCTTTAGCACCGAGCGCGTCCCTTATTTTTGCATGGACTGCCTTTTGAGAGGTTTTCAGTCTCATCTGGGACAATTTTGTTGCGCCTTTATTTATCGTCATTTTTTTATATTTTTTTTTTTAATTTTTTTTTTAGAGGGGGAAAGACTCGATCATACAAAATATCTCCGCAACTTGTCGCCGTTGACGGGGTGCAGAAATGGGTTGCCATCCAAGTCGGCAGTGCATAGCTCCTCCCAGGAGAATACTTTCTTTACTAAAAACGGTCCAACCCAAATGGGTGCCCACTTACCCAACGCATTTGCTCTGATTTGAGGGCTTCATCTTAAGGACCGAGATCACCGAGCTTTGATATCCACAGGGCTTCACTTTCTTATCAAAAGCACGGGCCATTCTTCTCTGGTATGCCCTTTTATGCTCCATGGCTTTTAGTCTTCGTTCATCTAGCAGAGCCAGCTCATTATATCGACTTTGGAGCCATTCGATCTCGTTCACCTCATTCTCGAGCAAAACCCTGAGGGAAGGAATTTCTAACTCAATGGGCATGACGGCCTCCATTCCGTAAGTCAGAGCGTATGGGGTTGCACCGGTGGCAGTTCGAATTGAAGTGCGATATCCCCATAAAGCTAAATGTAGCTTTCCCGGCCAATCTCGTCCTCGCTCGGCCATCTTCTTTATAATTCTTTCCAAATTTTTATTGGCGGCTTCAACGGCGCCGTTTGTGCGTGGCTTTGTATGGTGAAGATTTGTGGCGCTTGACTCTGTATTCAGTGAGCAACCGATCAGTTTCTCCCTCAAAATGGGTTCCATTGTCAGAATAATTTCGTTTCGGACTCCATAGCGACAGAAAATCTGCTCCTTTATGAATCGGGCAACTTTCTTGGCGGTGAGCACTTTATAAGACGCAGCTTCTACCCATTTTGTGAAGTAATCCACGGCCACTAATACGAATGCATGCCCAATGCTCCCAGGCGGAGAAATCTTCCCAATGACATCAATACCCCATGTTGCGAAAGGCCACGGAGTTGTCATACAGTATAAGTCGTGAGGAGGGATGTGGTTCAGATTGGAGAATCGCTGGCATTTATCACAAGTCCGCACGAAATGGATGCAATCTGTCTCCATAGTGCACGCGGGGTCTTAGCCTGATGGTTAGAGTTCATGGCTTCCAACCTGGAGGTCATGGGTTCGATTCCCCCACTAGTGGTTAGAGGGAATGACATTGCCCTCCCTAGCATAGCTAGGCGCCTCTGTGAAGTGCATCAAGGGGGGAGCGGTGAAATGTGTTGATCCCCTTCGTAAAAAGAGAAAAAGAAAGAAAAAAATCTGTCTCCATAGTGATCCAGAAGTAACCTAGCCTGATGATGCTGTGCATGAGAGATCGAGCGTTCATATGAGGTCCGCAGGCACCGTTGTGAACGTCTTCCATTACTCTTTGAGCCTTTTCTTTGCTGATACATAGCAGGAGCGGGCAACCTTCCCTTTTCTTCCATCACTCCTCAGTGATGAAGTAGTCTCTCGTAAGAGACTTTGTTATCTGACCACCTTGGTCACTCCTAGCATATCCCCAGTAGGATCAATTGCTTGACCTCCTAGGTCATTTTCTCTTCTATTTCCCCAGCAAGAGACCAGTTTTTCTTCTCCATTCCCCAGCGGATCTATTCTGAACTACGGCCTGGCTTGATTCCTCCGGGATACGTAGGTAGCCTTTCATAAGAGGTTCAGCCACTCGACCACCTTGGTCACCCAATCCGTCTCGGCATTCGCCAGATCGGATCCTTTTCTATCGACAACCCCACTCGCCTTGCAAGTGACGTTGCCGAGGGCTTGTAAGTACCCAAATCGGCTCATGCCTTAGGTTAAATTTCCCGGCAATTTCGGTAAGTTTTCCGGTAATTCCCCGGACCTTCCTAGTGTTCCGGAAACATTCCGGAACTGTTTTTAATTAATTTAGGGCTGAAGGGGATCCTTCTTAATTAAGAAACACGTTTTTCTTAATTAGGAGGAAAGGTTCTAGAATAATGCCACCTTGCATGGTTCTAGAATGCTGAGTCATTGTGGATAATGCCGCACGGCTGCATTAGCTCATTGTCCTTAGCCGCACGGCTTCATTAGCCTTATCCAGACTGCCTATAAATAGAGCCCTCCTCTACCCATTTCAACACACACAATTGACACAACAAATCACCCACAAACACTCCTAATACGTGAAGAATACTGCTGAAAGTTCAAGAAGGTGAAGAAGAAGGCCAAGAAGCTCCCTCCCTCCTCCTTGAAGATCCAAGATCAACCTCTCCTCCTAGCTCCATCCAAAGAAGAAGGAAGCCATTGGTAACCTCGCACGCCCTAACCTCGCATCCTAATTGCTTTATAAATTGCTCATTGCATTACCTTTATATTGCTTGGGACTTGGTAGATTAAAGATCATATCTTCATATTCCCCCTTCCCCTTTTGCATGCATTAGACATCATTTGTCATAAAAATGTAATCTTTCCCCATAAAGGTGCATCCTTTGCACCTAAAACCCTCATTTTCCAATAAAAATATCATCTTTATGCATCCTTTGCATATAAAAATCAAATCTTTTCAATCAAAATGCATCATTTGCATTCAAAATCCCTTTTCCAAGCATCATTTGCTTTAAAGACCATGTCTTTACCATAAATTAGCATCATATGCTTTTTCAAAATGCAATCTTTATGCATCATTTGCATAATGAATGCCAATTTCTTCAACAAAATGCATCATTTGCATAAAAATCATATCTTTATGCATCATTTGCAATAAAGATCATTTCTTTGAATTAAGTGCATCATTTGCAACCCAAAAATGTCATCTTTTCATTAAAGTGTCATTTTTACATACATTTCTCCATTCCCCATTAGCAACCTAGGAACGGACCGGTGTAAAAGATCCTATCTTTACATCGTTCCTTCCATAAAGGTTTCATAATCTCTTTAGAAAAGGGACACCTTCGAACCCTATATCTCCGATTATCACTTAAGATGAGTATGAAGCATCTATACAAGCTCGACCATCTTAAAGTGTAGGATTGATGGGCTAAGGACCCTCCTTTTCTAAAGAACCTCATCTTTGACTACAAAGAGAGTCATTCTCTCGATCACGCAAGTCCCAAGGTCCAAAAAATGCGATGATCACAAGTCCAAGATGAGAGCGGGATCATAATCCCGAATACATAAAATCCAAGAAATCCCGAGCGACAACCAACAAATGGTTTGTACGTCCGGAAGACGAC
Organism: Adenophora triphylla var. japonica; assembly: GCA_022495995.1. Taxonomy (NCBI): domain Eukaryota; kingdom Viridiplantae; phylum Streptophyta; class Magnoliopsida; order Asterales; family Campanulaceae; genus Adenophora; species Adenophora triphylla. The sequence goes on along the minus strand of JAFEMH010002937.1, from coordinate 12,014 downwards.
TTGGGACATTCCCTCCTTATTTTCAAACACATGCACACAAGAAAGCACGCAAGCAAGCACGATTAATGAAATCATGGGAGACTTGCTCCGGCAAGGCACCTTGGGTGAACGACGATCCGTTCTTCCCAAGGGGTAACTTAACCTCCGAACCCATAAAACATTTTTTTCAAAGTTTTGAGGTAATCAAAATGGCGTGGCGACTCCGTTTTTCAAATTAAACCGGATGTCTTCAAACTCGCGTGAATCCAACAAACAAAAATTTGGGCACACATTCACAGTTTGGCGACTCCGCTGGGGAGTTCCCAAAGGAGAAAAGCTTTATTTTCAAAACAAAAAAAATCGATACTCGGTATATAGGTGGGAATCACTTACCCTTCCTGTACACTCCCTGACGTGGGAGTTGGGATAACCGGTGGTTTAACAATCCCACGTACCAGTATCCCTTTTCGAAAAAAAAAATTGAAAAAAAATAAAAGAAAGCTTTTCCCTTTGAGCGGGTTAGACTCCCGTCGCCGATTTCATTAATCATGCTTGCTTTCTTTACCATGCATTGCATCATTTGCATCTTGGAATCTGTGCATACTTTGAACGGGAAACAACCCGAAAAATAGCAAAAGGAGTGGAACCTGGAAAATTGATCCATGCAGTCGTACGGCTCAATCCTCCTTGGATTACGGCCAGGGCGACCTCGGTGGCAATTCCACCGGGAAAAATCATGGTTAATCTGGCGGTCCTAGCGGCTTGGGGTTACTCGGCTCCATGGCGGCCCGGGGCTCCCGAGAAAATTTACGTGCTTATGGGTTGCATTTTCCCCGTCCCAAAAATCATTCCTTTAAAACACATTTACGAAAATCTCTGTTTTAACTCAAAAAGGAACATTTTTAGGAGACCGCACACTACGCGCACTGATATATCTGTACACTTTTGCACGCACGTCCTTCAAACCCGAGGGTGGTTCCGAGTGCGATCACGGACAGCCTTACGATGCTCCCGGGCGCGCACGGAATCATCCCAACCTCCCCATGGCAGCCAGTGTCGACCAATGCACAGTCCGTGTCACACGTTTCAAAAAACCGTGACTTTTGGTTGGTTTTTGGTCTAGTCCGTGTCATATAGCCCAATTGCATACCCTCGTAAAGGTCAAGCCTTAGTTCATAACGGAAGAAGAACTCTGCCAAAATTCCGACAAGGAAAAATTGGCGAGATCTCAACTCCGACATTGACTATTGACCTTGACCTGCACGGAATGCGTAAGAGTCAAGACCGAGTCTTTGCCAACAAATCAAAAGATCTTTCGCTCAAGCGAAGCTCTGCTAAAATTCCGACAAGGAAAAATTGGCAAGATCTTGACCCGGCATTGACTTCGATTCCAACTCACGCCCGGCGTATGCAACGAAGTTCAATGTGACCTTTGTGTCATCCGGCTTTTGCCGCCCGACCCATGCCTATTATATTCTCGGACATTACCGAAAGTCAAAACGTCATTCGCTCAAGCGAAATTCTGTCAAAATTCTATCAAGGCAGAAAGACGAGACTTTCCCGGTATTGCCTTGACTATAATCCGCATCGCTCGTGCGTTGAAAGTTCCTATGACCCGCTAGACCCGTTAGGAGCGTTCTTTACTCTCGGTCGGTGGGATCCGCGTGCCCTATAGGACCCTCGCCCGGGGCTGTCCACCTTGGGAGGTCGAAATACGGGTGGAATACGAGGGGCTTATAGACGTAGTGACGGAACCCGGCGATCCGGGATCTAGAGTAGTTACGAAAAAGAAGGGCAAACCCCTTTTCCAACCAAATAGATATTAATAAAAGACAACAGTTTTAAGTAAAGCTGGAAGATTCTAATTTGCATATTGCACGAGCCTTCGGCTAAACACCTACCCAGAGTCTAAACCTTTCCTATCCCTTTCCCTTGACGAGAAAGAAGTGGGTGAGAACACCGGGTCGGCGACTTGTTAGCGCGGGAATTCTCGGAACAGTTCGCGAGAATCCTCGGTTTGGTCGATCCGGAGAGTCGGAATGTCCTATTCGACGAGAGAACGGCCTTGGTTTGGGTAACCGAGATGACTAGGGAAGAAGAGCTAGCCTTAGCTTTGGAAAATAGTCGTAAGGCCCATGAGGAACAGCGAGGCCATGCTCATTGATGCGCTACGCCGTCATGGGGTCCGAGATAGTGGTAGAGCCCAATGGTTCCTTGGTTATGATAGAAGATGAAACTCCGAAGTAACTATCTCGGCCCCTCTAGCCTATAACCGGTGCCCTCCTCCATCCACATATGAGCCTTTGCCAAAGGCTGTCCCTTTTCGGCCTTTTCCGGTATCCCAAGCCATTAGGGTCCCAACACCCTCTCCTCCTCGAGATAAGACCCGGCTTTGTTCCCTACCAACGAGAGAACAAACGCCACGGCTATCCACATGCGCGGCCTCTGCATTACCCTATGGGATTCGCTCCCTCTCCCCGGTATGGGCCGTCCCGAGACGACTTCCGGGCCTCGAGAATCAATCAAGTGACCTTTTCAACTCCACCGCCACTTTTGCCACGGCGAGATCTTCCACCCCCAACCTTGCCAATAGGATCCCACGAGGCTCCTTTTTCCTACTTACGCAACTATGAGCCTAATTCCTATGCTTGCAGTCGGCCTCGGGAAACAGGACCGAGGCCAAGTTTACACCTATTTCCCTTCTAAAGACTCCCGAGCCATGGTACCGGCTACCGGCTGTGCCACCCACGATCTGCCACTCAAATCGACAAGCACAGCTTTAGAGTCGAAACCGTCCCCAGTCCCAACATGACTTGGTTGATGGAACAAGTTAAGTCCATGCGAGGAGAAGTTCGGAGAAGCTGAACACCAAAAGGCGGCGTATCGGATTGCGATCCTAGCAAGATTGTCCCTCTTCCTCCAAAATTCCGGATGCCGGAGATTGAAAAATTCAACGGCGGATTGTCCCGGACTCATATTGAAAGTTATCTTCTTGCCATGAGAGCCAAGAATTTGTACACATCGGCAAATGGCCGACCATTTTCGGTTGTCATTAAAGGGTTCGGCTCTTAGATGGTTCTGCACGTAAAACCAGAAGCTTGAGCCACACGGGACCAAATTAAGGAAGCCTTTACGGAGAAGTATAAGGCCAATTTGAATTGGGAAACCAGCGGGAATGACCTACAAGGCACTCTACGGCGCCCGGACGAGCCGGTGAGTGAATTTTACGGGAGATGGGCCCGGAAGCTCGGCGAAATGATGACCCATTTGAATGAAGAAGAACGAGATGGAGATCTTCCAGTCACTGCACAAAAAGCCTCAACTAAAGGTCCAAATTGGCAATTATTATTATCGACCTTCGAGCAATGGTAAATGCTGGTACCAAGTTTGAAAATGCCTTCAACATGGCCCCGGCCACGGGATCGGCCGGCTCTTATCGCTACAAAGCACCGGTGTCAAACACCCATTTGTCACTATAAAGGGAAAAGAAACGATTATTTGTCAATTACATCGAGAATGAGAAAGTGGGACGAGAATTCAAGCCAAGTAGTTGCGAAACCGAGACCTCGTTTCTATACCGCGAAGATTTTGGAATGCCCTTTGGAGAAGGTCTTTGACGGTTTGGTAGCCGAAGGACTCATCGAGACCTTTGGAAAGCTGGAAACCCGAAACCACAATGTCGAGAATGGACGAAACCAAACATTGCCGCTTCCACTTGAAATATCATGGGCATAACACCAATGATTGCACCTACTTGAAATTCACGATCTCTCGCCTAATTGAAGAAGGCAAGTTGGAACCACCTCGGGGTCCTAATGTGGTCAAGAACCCTCTTCCGGCTAACAATCAGGTCAACATGATCGAGTTCGGGAGACAAATGCGATCCAACTTTGGAAATCCAGAGATCATAGACATTACGAAGTTCAATGTTCCTTATCTTTGAATTGCAAGGAAAGTGGAAAGATTTGATTAACGCCGCCGCCATGGAAGGGCAGTTTGGGCCCATAGTCGGAGCTGATTTTGTTAATGTTGTCGAGCTCGGCCTCTTTTCTATGACATCGAACCGGTAACCATGGTCAAGATTACGAGAAGAAAGGCTCACTTATGAAGGCTGCGAGTTTGAAGTGAAACAAGCCATGTTAATGAAAGTTTCTTGAGAACCCTTCATCACCCATGATGAGCATAATGTATTTGTAATGGCTCTTACCACTCCAGGATCGGTCCGGCCCTGTTTGGGAAAAGGTGGAAAGAAGAGTGAACCGGCGAGAAGACTTTTGGGATGAAGAAAGGCGTATCTCGAGATGCCGAAAGCACAGCTGGTCCCTCTTGCCCCGGAGTGCTTGACGAGATAAAGTTAAGTTCGAAAGGAGATTCCGCCGGAAACGATCGGGTATTCCCCATGGAAATGGTGTCAACAAAGGCAATTATGATCCACGGGATGAGAACGGCGACAAGGCTGCTACTCCCGGGGCAACGGCAAGAAGGAGTGAGATCCGGTCCAACCTTTGTCAAGCCACCCTCGAGTCAATAAATAGTGTAGGGTCCGAGTCGGTAGCGTACATTCGGTCGAGTCGGGAATCTTTGAATTCAGTCCTCTGAGTCATCCGAAGGCCTCACGCTGAGGACTATCAAAATGTAATCGATGTCATCTTTCCCCTTATTTTGAATGAAATGACGGATCTTTACGAGTATCCTCTTATTGCCAACTTAACAAATGATAAATTAACTCAAAACTCAACAACGAGTTAATAATGAATCATTTGAACAAGATGCAAACACACTAAATGAACAATACATTAAAGAAATCTTTAAGCGGGTTTCGAGAAAAGAGGAAAACCGGGCCCAGAAGCCGAGGAGGTTTTGACAAGTGTGAACTTGGGTGCTTGTCGAGGAACCTAAAGAGACACGAGATCGGAAACTTCTTCCGGGGTTGAGCGGGACGGGCGATCGATGCGCTCGGGGAATACGTCGACGTGTTTGCATGGTCATACGGGGATATGCTTAGGGGCTAGACGGTTCGATAGTAGAGCACGAGAATCCCTCTAGCACCGGATGTTAAACCGGTAAAGCGAGCGAGGAAGATCAAGCGAGAATGGTCTCTACGGGTCAAAGAAGAAATTGAGAAGCTACGCGGGTAGGATTCATCGAGTCATCGAATATCCGACATGGTTGTCCAATATTGTGGCCGTCACCAAGGCCCGATGGGAAGGTGCGGCTGCTTTGTGTGGATTTAGAGATGCGAACAAGGCCGGCCCAAGGACGATTACCCTTTGCCAAACATAGACATCTGGTGGACTCCACTTTGCCAACTACGAAGTCAAATCCTTCGTTGATGGCTTTGCGAGGATACAACCGGATCAAGATGGCCGAGGAAGACCAAGAAAAGACGGACCTTCATGCCGTGGGGAACTTGCTGTTATACGGTGATGCCATTTGGGCTTAAGAACGCCGGGGCTACTTACGAAAGGCGGCGACCGCGCTTTTTCATGACATGATCCACAAGGAGATTGAGGTCTACGTAGACGACATGATAATCCACTCCAAAGGCGAGGACGGGCGGCACTTTGTTGACTGCGGAAATTCTTTGAGAGGCGAGACAACATTCCATGAGACTAAACCTGCTAAATGCACCTTCGGAGTGACAAGGGGAAAAGTGCTTGGGTATATGGTCACGGAGCGAGGTATCGAAGTTGACCCCCAAAGATCAAAGCCATTATGGATATGAGGCCACCTCGGACCCGGACGAAGTCAAAGAGCTTTATGGGAAAAGCTGCGGTACATTAGCCGTTTCGTCAATCAGATTGACCACTATGTGCGAGCCCATCTTCAAGCTCATGAAGAAGAACGTAGACACAGAATGGACCGAAGAATGCCGGGATGCTTTTGACCGAGATCAAGGCATACTTGGTACACCCTCGGTGCTATGCCCCACATAGACGAAACCTCTTGCTCTATCTCATGTCCATGATACGGCGGTTGGGGCTATGCTTGCTCGGGAAAAGAAAGACTCTCGGGTAGAGAACGCCATTTACTTTGTCGGCCGGAAGGCTGCGGGAAGTGAGCTCAATTACTCGGCATGTGAAAAGACTGTGCGGGACTAGTGCAGGTAGTCGGCAAGTTGAAGCATTATATGCGAAGCCCGCCTGTGAATTTGGTCTCAAGAATGGACCCCATCAAGTACATCTTTGATAAGCCTTCCCTCTCGATGCGTCTAGCAAAGTGGTCCTTCTTCTTAGCGAGTACGACATCAACTATGTGACCGAGAAAGGCTATCGAGGGTCAAGCGTTGTCGGACCACACTGGCAAACTTTCCCGGTAATGAAGATAGAGGGCACGAACCCCAATTCCCGAGATGAAGGGATCTTTGCGGTCGAACACGAAAACCGATGGCGGTTGTTCTTTGACGGAGCCGCTAACAAAAGAGGAAACGGTATCGGGATGCTCTTGGTCGATCCGAAGGATGAGCATACACCCATAGCCCTCAAGTTGAACTTCCACGCCACGAACAATGTTGCAGTATGAAGCTTTGCATTCTTTGGTTTGGAAGCTGCCTTAGAAAGGAATGTCGAGGAGCTAGAAGTTTACGGAGACTCGGCCACGATCATCAATCGGGTTTCCAACAAGTGGAAGGCTGTGGACCCTAACTGCGGCGGTATCATGCCCGTATGGAGGAGTTATTTGGACGGTTCGGAGAAGTGACCTTCCAGCTACTTGCGAGGAAAAGAACGGATTCGCGAGATGCATTAGCTACTCTAGCCTCATTGGTAGAGATCCCAGGAAAAGCCATAAAACCCTTACGAGTGGGTAGAAGAGAAGCCCCGGACCTTACATGTTGTGAAGTAGACACAGGACTAGAGCCTATAAAGGAACCACTGGTACAATCAAATTTACCGGTTCCTCAAAGATGGAGAGTCGGCTTTCGGAGACGAAGAAGGTAGACCAAAAGAAGGTGTCGAGCCAAGAGCTTGCAAGCCACGAAAAGGTTGGCCTCCCATTATGTCATTCTAGGAGGCAACCTATACAAGAAGCGATACCAAGGACCACTCCTCTTGTGCGTCACTCAAGAAAAGGCCAAAGAGTTGATGGCCAAAGTCACGCGATGGTCACTGCGGTCCTCATATGAATGCCGAGCCACGATGCAAGTGATCCTCGGAATGGGTTACTCTTTGGATTTCCATGGAAAGCGGTGTGTCCGGCACGTCAGAGCATGCGACAAGTGCCGGCGGTTTGCCAACCTCGGCCATCTCCCGCCTCATGCGGCACATGCGCATGGCGACTCCTTGGCCGTTTGCAACTTGGGGTATTGACGTGATAGGGAAAATAGCCGGCGGAAAGCAATGGGCATGAATTTGTGCTAGTAGCCATCGACTACTTCACCAAGTGGGTAGAGGCCAAGTCTTACAAGGTCCTCGCTTCCGGAAAAGTGGCCCAATTCATCAAAGAAAACATAATGTGCGAGATATGGGGTGCCCAGCGAGATCATTTAGATAATGGGTCGCACTTTGAAGGGGCTGCGATAGGTTCTTTGTCGAGAATTCAGAATCACTCGCCACAAGTCGTCTCCGTACGGACCTCGAGACTAATGGAGCCGTGGAAGGCTGCTAATAAGACGCTCGAACGGATCATCAGGAAGATGGCCACCGTGGTCGTGATTGGCCCGAAAAGCTGCACTTGGCACTGCGGGGCTACAGAACGTCTGTCGGAAACGGCTACGGGAGAAACTCCTTTTGCCTTAACCTACGGGATGGAAGCGGTGTTGCCGGTGGAGTTGGAAATCCCGTCATTAAGGGTCCTCTTGGAAAAGCAGTGTCAATGAAGTAGAATGGTTGCGCGGACGGCATGATGAGTTAGCCTTGCTTGACGATAGGAGGCTAAAAGCCATGGAACACACCCGAGCCTACCGAGGCGGATGGCGGGCGTTTGATAAAAGGTCAAGGCCGGAGACATCAAAGAGGGTGACTTAGTGTTGAAAGTGAAGCCCCTACCGAGGCAACCCCACAGGAAAATGGGAACCCGTTTGGATCGGCCCTTATGTGGTGCGAAGATACTATCGGGAGGAGCCATGAAGCTTGCGGACACGGACGGCAATCCCTTTGTCCACCCGGTCAGCGGTGATAAGCTCAAAAGATACTATGTCTAAAAGAAAAAGAAAAAAAAAAATTTATAAATAAAAAAAAAAGTGCAAAAAACAGTAATACCCAGCTAGACTGAAAACCCCAAAAGGGCGGTCTAGGCAAAGACGGGGTTGCACATAAAAATCTTAGTGCAAAAAAAAGAGTAATGCCCGGCTAAGTGAAAACCCCAAAAAAGGGCGGTCTAGGCAAAACGAGTTTGCACATAAAAAATTTTTATAGTTCACGGAATGAACTACGAAGACTGAGCCCCTTAGTCTTTCTTGTAAAAGGGAACGTAGGCAGCCATATATGGTTCGGTCTAAACAATAAAAAGGACGATTAAGTTTCCATGAAATGCGTCCTAAACAATAAAAAGGACAATCAAGCTTCCATGAAGTACGTCCTAAATAATAAAGGGCATTCCAGTTTTCATAAAACGGGTCCCAATCAATAAAGACATTTGAATTTCCATGAAATGTGTCTTGATTAATTTCTAAGATAATATTTCTTGTTCATTACAAGTTAAAAACTTCTTGATGAGTTCAAGCACGGTCTACCTCTTGACTCTGCTAACCTGCTACAAAGATCTAAAATACAATAAAATGCCTAAATAAACTAATGTGTTTGCAAAATGGCAATAAGGGAATCCTAAGAAAAGATGCGTCGATCGTCATTATTGAGTCTTCTTTGGTCTTTTCCCTTTTCCTCGGCCTCGTCGAGTCTTCTTCCTCTTTTTATCTATGATGTCGGTATCCTCATCCCGACCTCAGGTATCCTCAGCTTTGGAGCCTCTACCAAACCCGTGTCAATAAGTGCTCTCTCTGCAGAGCACGAGTCCGCACCTCCTCCCTCGAGCCTCGGTCGAAGGAGCGACCTCGGACAACCTCTTGTACCAGAGCCTCCATATCCACGACCAAGTCACTGGCGGTTATGGCGACTCGCCTTAGCCTCGGTCTCCCTCAAAGTCTGCTTGAGTCGCGATCGGCCCCAAATAAAGCTCGACGTCTCTCCTCCAAGATGACACAGTCGCTCCCGTCTCCCTCTCGTACCGGTCCAAGTAGACGAGGTGGTCAAGATAGTACTCTTCCTGCTCCCGAAGATAGCCACAGGTGGGAAAGCGGTGTATGTCAAGCCCTCGAGAAGAAAGAGAAGGCTGGTTTGGATCCCTCATATCCAATGACACCACCTCCATGGTCGGATGTCCTCCCGATCACTCAATGGCTCTGTAAAGCCCCAAAGCTGCTGGATACTAAGCGGGGGTATGTAGAAGGATGACCGGCGAGAATCCACGGAACCCTCATGACATAGGACTCTGAAATATCCTCTGGTTTGCAACCTCGATGAGGAATCCACCAACGGATGTCCGAAGTGGATAGCCTAGCCATCGTCGGCTCCGGCTACTGCGACGGTCACTGTTGCCTCGGTGCACCCCTCAGAGAAATCACCCGAGGGCAGTTTGAGTCGGCAAAGCCCACAGCAAAGCCCAGAGCCTCTCCTGCGGCCATAAGGTCGGCCACGGCGGACTCCGGATCTCATGAAATGGTCTCCCAGAGCCATCTGTCAATCCCATGAAGTGTCTCTCCCAAAACCGGCGGGACAATATCCTTCCCGGCCTTGCGAGTCTCTAACCATGTCCCGAGACCACTATGACGGATCCCGCGGACTCGGCGGTGAACGGAGCGAGAGAATACGCGAAAGGATGAATGCGTCCATAGCCACCGTGGTCGCGGCCATATCTGGAGACCCAAACACTGCCGGGATATCGAAAGGTCAATCTGTCAGGGGCTACCATCATCCTCTCGGCCTCCCCCAAAGGAATGCACGAGAAAAGATGCAAGCTTTACCGTCAGCGGCACGTCTCCGATCAGCGGAATAGATATAGCCTCAATCTCGGGACCCCAATCAAGGCTCGGAAGTCTTCATGCGTCGGGACAATCTCGTTATAAGAAAGCGGTAAACATGTCTCGGACGTCCCCGAGAACTTTCTTTGCGGCTCTCAAAAGGTCCCAATCGGGCGGGAGATCCCTCAAATGCCATAAAGACTTGATCTTGAAGGAAGAATCAAGCGGTCCCTATGAGATTGGAAGTTGTGTCTCACCCAAGATTGAAGATCGGACAGAAAACGTCCTCGTTTCCCCCTTTGCAATCTAACGGGCTTCTCCATTGCAAAATGATCAAAGGTGGTGCTTTTAGGTCCAAAATGTGCTTTGGGAACAATTGGGACAAGTCTAAGTTGAAAATGAAATGAAATGGCCAAGCCTTGCTTTTATTCAGAAAATAACCGGTTCGAGACAGGCTGTGAGCCGCACGGCCCTATTTACCCTCGGGACTGTCATGCGGCTACATTAGCCCTCTGCTAGAAAAAATTCTGCGGCAACCAAGTTGCTGCCCAAGGGAGTTTTCACCCCACTTTTCAACCAAAACATGTACAAAAACATATCCGAAGCCATTCAAGCATTTATATACCATTATAAATCATTTTGGCCCGATTTGACCAGATTCCAAGCAAAAAATCGCCCCAAGGCTCAGATAATATGCAAATTTAGAAAACATAAATTAGAAAAGTAAATAAAACATAAGTACAATGTCTTCGCCCCATCGACGCCAGAATAAAGCAAAAAATAAACAAAGTGTGCATAAAAATTGTTCATTGTTTGTTTTTGTTCCAAATCTACTCTAGAGACCTCCTAGGCCTCCGATTCTTCTTCCTCCTCATCACTACTCAGCTCATAGATGCTAGCCTCCCTCATCGAGTCCTCACAGTCGCTCACATCGAGATAGATGGACATTATCGTGCCCATACTCGGCCAGTTTGCTCCCGAGAATGTCGGCGTTGGGCCCCCGCCCCCGAGGCATGGCCTTTGGAAGAGTACTCCGAGGCCGATGAGGTAGGCATGTTGTGCCCCAGGCATGCCGTCTCTTGCGCCCGGAGCTCCTGTGCATCAGCTGCCGCCTTGAAGCGCGAGCCGGCTTCCTCGAAGGGATCGGCACATGTCCTTCCGGCCCCTATTACTGCACGACCAGCCTATCATAAGTGCGAGTGGAACTGAGAAAAAGAAGAAAAATCTCGAGAAAAATCTCGAGAAAATTGCAAACGAGAAAAATGCGAAAGGCGAAAAGGGAAAGACCCTAAAAGTATACTTACAGTCTTTGTCGGGCGGCAAGGTGTCTTGGGGCTCCACTAGCGTCGAGGACATGTATCCTCATCCTCCTCGGAACTCCATGGACCACGTAGGACGGATGCGCGGGAGGGATCGGCGGGTCGGTAGGCTCATCCTCCCCGTATCACGAGTGACCGCCGGCTTCAAGCACGTGGCGTCCTCGGTGGCTGCTCCACAAACACGGCGTAGGGGGTGTCCATGTCGAAAGTACTCCTCGGCGGCCACGCACTGCACAGTACCTAGCTATCTCATCCTACGGCCAATCCTGGGCTGTAGCATCCGTCTTTGGAGGATCGTGGGGAGTAATGGCGTCGATGGAGGGACATGGCCCATCTTTGCCTCGGCGGTCCCCCAAGTAAATGACATCACATGTCGGCCCGGTGAGCCATCTCCTGCTGCCTCGTCGCCTCGATGGCATCTCAGGCCAAAATCTCCGGGATACACACTTTGAGGGTAGAAGTCTACTCCGTCGTGCCCGTCTCTTGTTGATGACCGGCCTCACCATTTTGTAGTCGAAGGTGATCCGGGTCTTCCCAGTGAATTTATCCCTCGCATCTCCCCTCCGGCGAACCATAGCGGGGAAGATGGTGATATCGCTCTGCTGGTTCCAAGGAAGAACCGTCACCTCACAAAACCGGGCTGCATGTCCAGAAACATCAAAAGGTCATTCTCTCTCTCATAAAAGTCTCAAGACGAAAAGAAAGAGAAAAGAAAGAGAGACTACCTCGAGGGCAAATGAGAAGCAGCGGGCCATGCGAAG